>CM035357.1:7365314-7424740 GCA_020137815.1 Hormiphora californensis
AAGTTTTTACATTTTTTTTTGAATTTTTTAAATTTTCTATTTCTAATGACAGAAGCAATGATCATATTGTCATCAATAAATGTATACTATACAGTTAGAGCTCTAACTATAGAGGTGTCTTGGCATAGAATTTTGGACAAAAGTAGGATTTATGGGTCAAATATGCTCTACCCCGATATACCGGGCACCCCGATTTACCGGGCAAAATGGCTTCCCCCGAGGATCCCGGTAAATCGGGGTCCGACTGTAATACCATCGTGAATCGACCACCTACTGATTTTTAATTTCTCTGCCCCTCATTAAAATTTTTTCTCATTCGATCTATTATTTATAGATTATGTTCTTGTCTCTCTCTCTCTCACTCTTCATCTTTTTGTCTCTTTCTTCTCGTCTCCCTGCATTTCTCTCTCTATCTCTCTTTCTCCTTTTCTCCCTCCCTCTATTTCTTAATCATAAATCGCGTTAGTCAGCACCTGCCATTTTAGCTACCCCCTGCTTCGTGTGCCCTTCCATTGTTTTACCCATACAAGTTTTTACATGGCCTCAACTCTATCAAACACTAATAATTTAGTAATAATTTAGGAGCCAGATATTTAAGCTATATGTGCTTCTTCATACTGTAATGTCGCACACGTCACTGAGAGAATTACAGTCATACCCCAAATACTCGTAAAGATGAACATGCAGCACGTTCTACACTATGTCTGGTCTAGAAAACACTTGAACCGCCTTAGTCATTTTCCAGGGACTATAGAGTGAGGTAATAGTTAAGTTGAAGCGTGAATCGCGCTGGTTACGAAATTACCCCTACCTTGCGGGCTAAAACGTGCCTTACTACCGCGATGCCTACGAGGGGTAATGTCGTTACCAAGAATCGTGCAGCCCCCAAGCAATTATACCCTTTGGCGTAAGACTGCAACTGTTCCAGCGTTATGTGAGACAAGTTCTTCTACCCTTTCCTGGGCATCAGGATTGGGCATCGGGCTTATTACAAATGGTGCACCCTGTGTACAGCAATTGTTCTCGAAAAGGAGCTACAAGCGATCCACTATAACTAGTCGAGTGCATCGATTTCTCGGAATCACAACGGGTCCCATATATTTCGAATTTTAAATTAAAAAGTTGTTTTTTGTTTTATATTTGTAATTTGTTGTACATTTACTGTCGAGCTTTTTTGAAAATACCTCAAATAGCCTCCTCCATCATGAACCTAGAGTTACATACATGATATGAGAGTGTGTCATGATTTAGAGATGAATAATATTTTTTCCTTTCAACGAAGATATCTAGCTCGTTACAGTTGATCACCCACGAAGCCACGCCACACTAGACTATGATAGAATGCAACCAATTTGCCTGAATTTAACATTCAAAGTGCTGTCATTTCATCATTCAGACAGTTACATGATGATGGAGTACTTTTTTCCTCTAATACTTTTATTACTACGTGCCGTATATCGACCACTTTGTAGCTTTCTTATTTTGCGATTATTTGACAGGCCCCCATGATTCATCACGCGAGAAACACAGTCTATAGCTAGGCAATTCCATTACATGTCCATATAGAGCTGGTGTGACGCAGTCCTACTTTAAACCACTAAACTAAATCATGTCCCTTCTGACGCTGCTATCTAACCAAGTCGACCCACCGCGAAGTCGTGACATCTCTAATATATTATGAGAAGGGATATATCGTGGGATGCATACTTAGCATAGAGCTATCAATTGAAAATTTAGCAAGATTATCGAATAGTTTCGCAACAATGCTAATTCTTAAATTTGGTCAGTTCTCTAATTATTGCTGCTCCAATCAACAAATTTCATAGCGTTTGGTGGCATTACAATACCTGCTGCAAACACACTGACACACACATACCCATAGTGTATTACAAATACCCAGCTAGTATATATTGTAACAGCTTGACATCCTTGTCAGGTCTACATGGCGGAAAAGATATAGTCCTCTTTTAGCCCGATCCGAGACGAACCTATTTGATCTAACTCCCAAGACAGTGAGGAATGCATTTAGGTAAGTTAAATTGTGTAATAGTACATTAGTTGCATATATCGTCAGACGGGTATTATACTAATATTCATGTCGTAACGTTTAAATATAGGAAATTGATTTACGATCAAAGTATTTAATCTTGTCATTTCGACAGTAGCGAAGCTTGACGGCTTTCCTGTCAATCCCTTGACCCTTTTAAATCCCCTGTCCCTATTTCATAGTCCTCTCCTTCAGCCCCTTTCTCTCCTACCGTCATTTTTTGCTCCTATAATTGTAATCTTTCTCTAATTTCCCATCCCCATCCCTATTCTCTAATTCCCCATCCCCCATCTCTAGGAGGACAGTAAAGCAGAAGATGACAAGTAAACCATTGACATGTGAGAAGAGGCAGTTTCACAGCTGCAATGCCCTTGATACCGTACCTGATGAGCACACTGACACTGTTACCGCAGTTGTATCTAGAGGTTAGTAGTAGGGGGGGGGGTGTTAGTACCTTGAGATTCGGCTCGGGGTGTGTCTGTGTGGCTCTAGGTTATAGCGTACCAAACTCTGCCACACGACATAACGGTTCATCTCGGGGTTGTTTCAGGTCTTTTTCGGAATGCGGTTATCATGTGACCAGTGAGCAAGATCCCTCAGTCAGTTACCATGGTTACCATGATT
Organism: Hormiphora californensis; assembly: GCA_020137815.1. NCBI lineage: Eukaryota > Metazoa > Ctenophora > Tentaculata > Cydippida > Pleurobrachiidae > Hormiphora > Hormiphora californensis. Next base: position 7,367,986 of record CM035357.1, read on the forward strand.
TCCAGTTATTGAGATATAATAAATAATAATAATAAATAAATAATATCCTCCCTCAGCAGGCGTTCAGAACGGTGCGGTACGTTCCTTGTCTGATTTCTGTGGTAACAGTTACCCCTCTGTCGTTGGGTCTTGCCCGGAAAGCTCTGATGTGCTGTTCGTAGGTCACAAGCAGGACTTCCGTTCCATATGTTGGAGTCAGCAGCGCAGGTACGTGATCTGTTCATTGCAGCTATTACATGTGTTTGAAATGATATAGTAGTGGGCTGGGAGCCTAGTGATCATGTATCCTACTTCCTCGTTTTAAGTTCCTATTGTAAATCATTTGCGCTTTTAATTGCATTCTCAATATACATCTTTTTGCACGATCTCCTTTTGGAGTAAATTTATTAAAAGTTGCAAGTTTCTCTCGAGACGCAGTCTCACACGCAACTCAGGTCAATCTGACCCAAAATAGCAGCTGCTGAGATAAAGGGGTGAGAGAGAGAGAGAGATCAACGGAAAGAAGGTAACAGAAAGGAGAATGTGTGTTTTGTGCTACGCTAAGGGTATAGCTTTTAGATGTGTTAGAACACGAATAAATGTGTGCTCTCTCTCTTTCCCTCTTTCTTTATCCTCCTCTCTCTCTCTCTCTCTCTCTCTCTCTCTCTCTCTCTCTCTCTCTCTCTCTCTCTCTCTCTCTCTCTCTCTCTCTCTCTCTCTCTCTCTTTCCCTCTTTCTTTATCCTTCTCTCTCTCCCCTCTCTCTTTTTCTTAACTATGCTTGGTTCATTTTCTGAGGTGAAATATAGCTAATAGACATCTAGCTGTACGATCTGGCGACCGATTATGTCTAACCACAGGGACGATAGTTGGAGTCGTTAGCCGCGTGACTGAGAAAAAGCTGTGTGTTGGTCATTTATCTAGGAGAAATTGGGGAAATCCGAAAAGGAGGAATTTCGTATTTAAGGGTGTCCCATATATTCTCCGGGTCGGTTGGCGAGCTGTCACGCAAAAACGGTGATAGTTGTGTGAAAACAAACTGCGGGAGTGTGCTGGATTAATTCCTTCTAACTGATGGCTTTGTTTTTTAAATTAAATTTCAAAGTTCATTTTTCACGAATGAACATTGTTGCCGTTTCATTCATGAATTCTGAAATATTGTTTACCTTGAGTAAGTAACTTTTATTTGGCCTCGCAATTATCTTTCCAATGAGCACCATAAAACTCAAATTGAAGCACCAGGTCACATGACAGTTGAGAAAATGAACATGCATGATTTTGGCTCTTTTTGTGACTTTCAATCGGCTGTATCACCGCTACCTTATCTTCAATCGTTTTGAAACTTTGGGTGAACATTGGATAAGCAAAGATCATTGCTCACAAGAAAAATCAAGGTCAAAACTCAAAGTTCATTTTTAAGTTTTGGTAGTTCATTCCACTCATTCAGGAACCAACAACCCTAAAGTGATGAAAAGTGTTGGATTTTGTTTGGCCCATGTCCTGCAATGACAGAGAGGTGTAGTAACGTGTTTCCGAGCTAGTTAGTGGGTGCCATGTGATCATGACGATATTGACACCTTCGTGACAATAATAAGAGATTTCAAAAATTAAAAAGTGATCAGGTCTTTGCGATTGGTATCGGACAACTTTAGAGATTCCCTAGCACCCCACAAAGATGAAAAGTTCAATGTTGAGGTTTTTTCGAAAATGGTGTGAGTTCAATTGGATCGGTTTTAATCTTATTGAGCATAAATCAACTCAATTCATTGAACTTTTCATCATTTTTGAGGTGCTATGAGACCTCTCAAGATTGCTGCACGATACCAATCGCAGAAGACCTGAATCACATGCTTTAATTTGAGAAAATCTCTTAATTATTGCTCAACGAAGGTGTCAGATATCGTCATGATCACATGGCACCCACTAACTAGCTCGGAAACACGTTACTACACTCTCTGTCATTGCAGGACATGGGCCAAACAAAATCCAACACTTTTCATCACTTTAGGGTTGTTGGTTCCTGAATGAGTGGAATGAACTACCAAAACTTAAAAATGAACTTTGAGTTTTGACCTTGATTTTTCTTGTGAGCAAAGATCTTTGCTTATCCAATGTTCACCCAAAGTTTCAAAACGATTGAAGATAAAGTAGCGGTGATACAGCCGATTGAAAGTCACAAAAAGAGCCAAAATCATGCATGTTCATTTTCTCAACTGTCATGTGACCTGGTGCTTCAATTTGAGTTTTATGGTGCTCATTGGAAAGATAATTGCGAGCCAAAGAAAAGTTACTTACTCAAGGTAAACAATATTTCAGAATTCATGAATGAACGGCAACAATGTTCATTCGTAAAAAATGAACTTTTGAAATTTAATTTTAAAACAAAGCCATCAGTTAGGAAGGAATTAATCCAGCACACTCCCGCAGTTTGTTTTCACACAACCATCACCGTTTTTGCGTGACAGCTCGCCAACCGACCCGGAGAATATATGGGACACCCTGTATATGTGATGTAACTCGGAGGTAGGAAAGTTTTGGATAGGGTAACTGTGCGCCAAGTATATCAGAATTCAGAACCCCTGTATTTTGAGGTTAACTTTTGCTCTTATTTAATTGATTGTTAACCTCAATAATTCAGGTTCTGTTCGGCCTGTATGGACAAATTTAGTGTCAAACGCTTGCTATAGGAATAATGTTGACTTCAGATAAATGATGGTTATGTACGTGGTTTACACGTGTCCTTCAAGCAAGAGATAATTGTCGAGGGGATATATTTATAACAGCTGAGCTCTTTAGCTCTCTAACAGGGAATGTGTCTTACTTTACTATTTTGTTGTCATAACACCTGTACTATCCGAATAAAACGCCGGCCGATGTCTTTATATTTCCGTCGTTGACAACTACTGCATGCACCATAGCATAGCGTAATGTACCATTAGCATAGCGTTTTTTTCTATGCAGTGAGATTTTTCATCACTTAACACCAGGTCTTTCGAGCTCAGCACGCCGTATTTGAAGCCCATTTCTCGTTCGTCACAGGTTAGATTATATGTAGTACAATTCTTGCCCTACAATATCGCATTTTTCAACATAGTTATGGCGCTGTGGAACAACGGAGGGACAACATACCCTGACGTTCTATACACAATTGGACTCCTTCTCTGTGCGTTAATTGGTATTCCCCTCAACTCCTTAGCTCTTTACCGAAACTATAAGAAACCACCCAGTATTGCTCGAACTCTTTACCTACTACTTCAAGTTGTAGACCTTGGAACATGTCTGTTTATTTGTCCAAGCGTTGCCTACACCATCTCAACTCCAAAGGATCCACAATGTTTTGAGGATGAAAAAGACCTGACTATACAATTCACAAGGAACTGTACAACCAACTACATTTCCGTGGGAATCATGAAACCTAGCAACTTTAGACGTGCCTGGAGCATCTTCTGTTTTGTGTTCGCCACCTCTCCCTGTATTCTCACGGGTATGCTAGCCATGACTCGATACTACCAAATCAAATACCCATTCCGACATGTTTCTAAACGGCTCGTGGTCGGAATAGCACTAGCTGGCTCTGCTTGGCATCCTGCCATTGTTTCGGAACAGATCCGACCGAAAGGAGATGATAACCAGGCGATGTATAGTGTCGCTATCCAGCAGGTGATCGTGGCCATTACAAACAAGGAATATGATCAGTTTGGTGTGAAGATGTCCTTAGCTTCCTTGAATTTGTCAAGCATGTGTGTATCCTTTTTGTTCCAAGCATGTGCCCTAATCGCATCGGTGGCTACAATTGTTGAGTTGGTGAAAGTCAACAGCGTTATATGCCAGGGAAGTCAAGTACGGAGCAAGAAGGGAAGTATCAAGATTCTGATCTCTAACTTCGGTAGCCTTTTGACCCAAATGTCATTGTTTAACCTGGGTTTATCTGGAAAAACTTTTCTGGATAAGATGAGACTGGATGAGTTGCTTGTGTCAGGTGAACGAGCTGAGTTTGATTTTGGAGGAGATTTACGGTGGTTCTACATAGCATCCGCTCAGATTCAGGGATTTATCTTACCTGTTCTCTGCTCTCTCTTTAATCCAACAGTGTTTCTAGCAATGACAAATTAATAAGACTTGTCAGTGATAGTCAGACTGCGACTTTTGACTTTAACGGCTAGGTCACAGTGATAACACTTACCTTCTGGACTCTAAAATAAGAACTAAGAACTCCAAAAAATTGACCTTCATACATATTATGTAATTAAAGTATTGACCAAACTATTGCATGCTGCGTGCTGGCTTTTAGCATACTTAGTTTGAAAGTTGTAAAAAAGTAGGGAAAAAAATACAAACTTCAGTTCAGATTAGATTTTGTGAATATTTAAAAATTACATCTGATTTAATTCAACATAGCTCGTATATTGTGTGTGTATTTTCTCTCAAATTTATCGCATCTTTCTTCTCCGGCTGCAACAATAAAAGTACCTACACCCTGACCAAGAGTCATACATCGGTTTACCGGACCTCGATTAACTGACCACTCGATTTATCATGGACGAGAATAAAATTCTTATCTTCCAAAATAAAATGCATCTCGATACATCGTGTATTTATCCTTCCTATCCCCCGGGGTTTAACTTACCTTCACCATGTGTATTGAATCCCCTCATCTCACATTGACCTGCAAACAAGGTTGTGCACATGTATGTTTACCTATCCCTGCTGCACTACACCGTGTGTATATCTGACATCATGATACGGTGTGACAGTAATAGCCGGTACTTCAGGTCATGAAAACCACACCCACCCTGTGTTTGTTTGGTGTTGACCTATCTGCAGTGAAGTACTGGTGAACTGGTTTGTTATTGTTCAGTGACTCTTCATCAGAACCATGAGAAAACTTAATACAATTCAAGTCGAGCTCAAGCTGATACGGTGTTTGAAATGGGGTTTCATAATGAATTTCATTGCCACCATAAATATGGTCGTCGTATTACAGGATCTCAACTACCGAAATTCAAAAGTCGTCATATTACATAAACTTTGTATCCTTTCTCTATTTCCTGAAGGAGTTTAGTGAATTCATGTTCATTTTATACATCCCCCACCTACATCATACTATTATTAAAGCAAATAGGGAAATGATGGGTGATGGTTTTTTTACCAAATATGGCACAAAATTCCTGGAAATGGCCTTTTGCACGTGTTGTCCCTAGAGGGACCCTGGCAACCTGCCAGCTTGAGCCTTAAACTGCACGTGCATCCTTGATTCATCTCTCTGCCGGTTGTGTGATTGATCGTTTGCTCGATTTGATCTGTTCACCCCCTGTTCACCACGTTTCGTGAACATGACTACTCAACTTCAACACAATCGCCAGCGAGTTTGGAGGAGCCATATGTCCCAAACTGGCGCTGACGCCTATAGACTACGTGATAGAATCCTACAAAAGAGGTGATTATTATTCAAACAAGAATTATTGCATTATGTATTCATAATGCTGAGTTTCCCTGCCCTACCGTTTCACATGTCACTGTCAGTGACACTGACACTGTCAGTGACACTGACACTGACACTGCCAACAGGATCAAGGCTTGGTCATAATGTAATGTGAGATGTATACGATCTAGCTGTCAGTATACTTCTCACATAGCTTAGCTAACTCACATGACACTTGCTAACCAGCTTTTGACATTCCAACTTAACTACTTATCTAACCTCTCACACTCGACTCGCAAGATGACAATGTGTATGTAACACGCGGCAGCGCATTTCATGTATTGTTGAGTGGCGCGCGCACACACGTCCATCAAACTGTGTCAATGAGGTTTTTGATGAAGGAGCAGCTCGTCACTGTGCGCGCGGCTCTAGTTGCTACACCGTTGCCCCTCGCAACTATTTTTGTCACACTTTAAAGTGTGACAAAAATGGTCCCTCTACCGATTAGTTAGTATACCAAAATGTCGTTTTCGAATTCTAACCCTGCTATGCCTTTTTGCAAGGCAAAAAGGCATCCGGGTGAATGCCTTCGGCATTCACCCGGGCAGGGAAAAAATGTTGTCAACACACGTAATAACAAAGTATCAATGGCACTAATAAGAAATGGCAGTAATACGTGAAAGTACTTTGCAAATGTGCTCCTTCATAAAATACTTCAGGACCTGGCAAAAGAGGACCCGTGGTTTTTCTGTCGAAAGAATCGCTGTGGTTAATTTGCCTGATAAATTTACTGATTTAAAAAATTTCAAATGATACTACACTATTTGCTTAGTTTACTGTATGACCATTGACCATCCCCGACATTCGCCCGTAGGGCGAGCGGGCTTACTAGTGTTTTATAACATGACGTAGTGATAAATTCCTTCCATGTATTCTGTATTTTCTCATATGAATTTAAATGGAATTTCATGCGTGTCATATTTATGAGTTACAAAATGTAAGACAAACAGACACACAAAGAATAAGGATATAGGATTCCACCCGACTGGCAGGTTGACAGGGATAGACGGAGGGGGGAGAGAGAGAGAGAGGGGGGAGAGAGAGAGAGAGAGAGAGAGAGAGAGAGAGAGAGAGAGAGAGAGAGAGAGAGAGAGAGAGAGAGAGAGAGAGAGAGAGAGAGAGAGAGAGAGAGAGAGAGATAGAAAGAGACATAGAGAGAAGGAAAACAGACATTTGTCCAATGTTGACAGACAGCTAAAACAAAAAGGAAAACAGGCCTGATATTGCGAACTGTAAATAATTGGATAAACTGCCTTTGTCCGAATGCCAAAATACTAGTTTAAACAGATTGTGGTATAAATATTTAGAAGGACTTTATCCATGGTACATACTGTATAGTCAGTTTACTATCACAGTTGTTGGGCTGTTACAGTTGGTTGATATAGTTCAGTACTAGCATGTGCGTCATAACGTCTGCAGTGTGCACTTTATAACTTCTCTGATTCTCTCTCTCTCTCTCTCTCTCTCTCTCTCTCTCTCTCTCTCTCTCTCTCTCTCTCTCTTTCTCTCTCTCTCTCTCTCTCTCTCTCTCTCTCTCTCTCTCTCTCTCTCTCTCTCACACACACACTCTCTCTCTCTCTCTCTCTTCTGCTGATTTGCTCAGTGGCAACAAAGGACGAAGCCACACTCATAGAACACGCACACCCTGGGAGGGAGAGAGAGAGAGAGAGAGAGAGAGAGAGAGAGAGAGAGAGAGAGAGCTACTATTGTAGATACCGGAACCCAGCTCTAACAGAAGAGACAGGAAGAGAGAGTGGCAGAGATAGTAGGATAGAGGGAGATAGATAGAGAGAGATAGGTGTGAAATGAGGGTATCTTGTGCCAACGACTACGGAGTGCGGAAGAGGCAAAAAGCTACTAAGAGCAGCCGCATCAAAAGTCAAAATATAATACAGTTTTTTAACCTCAAACCTGACCCTAGATTGATATTGAGTATGTTATTGTTACTTACCTATTTAGTTACTGCCTGCAACCCTGTGTTTGATATTCTATATGGGCAGGGAAATACTGAGCACCATAGCAGAGCTATGGAGGGGGGACTATGCGTGACTGAGTAGACAATCAAATATCAATATAAAATTGACTAATCCTCACCTTCCTCGCAGGAAAAGCGGTGCTTCCTTCCTAACCGGATCAACATCTGAACTTCACCTGAGTAGCACAGCTGAGGAACTCAGGTTTGAGGAGACGGAGAACGTGTGCCGTCCAGCACGGACAGCCAGGAGGTTGAGTGATCTGGGACTTTTCAAGGAGGTCACTGTCAAGGTTGGTAAAAGGGGGAGTTGGGACATTGCTGTCTGGTATTAGGTATTAGGTATTAGGGTATTAGGATTTGGGACTTTATTCTTTGGTAATAGTGGTGTTGATGTCAGCACTGTTGATGTTGCTGGTTTTTCACCCGTAGGTCGGAATTTTAGAACGATAAATTGTTTGTTTGTTTGTTTGTATGAATATGCGGCGGCCACACAGACACCAGTAAATTATTAAAGGTCCAGTAAATTATTAAAGGTCCTTGGTTTTCATATTTCCTCGGCTTGCGTGTGGTTTTATGTTACACTGCAGTGCTGTTTTTCTCACTCCCAATTTCAAATTTCCTCTCCCTTTCTCAATTTCAACATCTCCCCACCTCACAGTGTAGCAAATGCTTTTTGATAAGAAAGTTACGTCAAAGGCTTCTCTCTCTCTCTCTCTCTCTCTCTCTCTCTCTCTCTCTCTCTCTCTCTCCCTCTCTCTCTCCCTCCCCCTCTGTCACGAGTACCGACGAGCTAGGAGGAGTATAAAGTTATATTATTACTTTAAAATCCATATGTTGACAGTTAGAGGAATATCCATCTGATCCTGACGTCACACTGCTTTCTCAATAATATCTCTATTAGAGATTGATCTCTTTTCCTCACAAAATGGAGGGTCTTTGTGAATCAAGAGATTCTCTAGTTGGACTCTATGCGATAGTTCGCCCCATAATAGGAGTGTTTTTTTCTCGATAAATCAAGAGTTTGTAAATTTATGATCATCGAATGATTTAAGATTTCGGATTTTAAACTTACTCAAAATATAGCGATACTGTCACTCATGGTGTTCGATATGCATGATACGATGATACTGCTATAGGGTAGATGAAAGAGAGGAAGGGAGAGAGGGTGAGAGAGAGAGGGTGAGAGAGAGAGAGAGAGAGAGAGAGAGAGAGAGAGAGATGAGAGAGAGAGAGAGAGAGGAGAGGAGAGAGAAGAGGGAGAGGAGAGAGAGAGATGAGAGGAGAGAGAGAGAGAGAGAGAGAGGAGAGAGAGAGAGAAGAGAGAGAGGGAGAGGACAAGATAGAGAGAGAGAGAGAGAGAGAGAGGAGAGAGAGAGAGAGGGTGAGAGAGAGAGGGTGAGAGAGAGAGAGAGAGAGAGAGAGAGAGAGAGAGAGAGAGATTGCATGACGACAGGAATGTTTGCAGGAGATGGTGTACATTACACACACTGTCTGCCTTCTAGTAACGGATCAAGATGAAAAATATTCATCTTCTAGTTCTCCAGATTCATTTGTTTGGAATATTATTCCAAACGCCGCACGGGGATTTAGTTTCAAGGATTACACATTTTGGTAGTGAGTAGCTGCTTTTATTTCCAGCTAACTGTTCAATGAATGGTGGCCGGTGGGTTGACAATATAAAATATGATTGGGACGAGAATGCATGTCATGTGGGCAAATTACCCATTATTAGATTTGACGGCTTCTTTAAAAAACGTTAGATCGGTTCAAATTTTACCCAAAATTGGGCATCATTCAGGAGGGAAAATATATAATAATCATATTACGTTTTATATTGTTCATGATTTTCCCAGGGGAATAAATGGCAAGTCTCAAATCATTGATATTCTGTAGTACAAGCTTCTTTACTTTTTTCTCACTCTCTTACTCACCCTCTCTTACTATCCCTCTATCACCCTGCATCTCTCCCACAGCTTACCATCTATCAATCTATCTATCTTTAGCTAATATAATACTACAAAGTAGTGCAATTTAAACCTGTCAAGGGGTTCAGATAGAGTACTATCATCCATTCATCCATGTATTGGGGGGGGAGTATCGTCATTTGTCTTTTAAGGGGTTGTGTGGCTCACACCGTTATTGATGTCATAAAGTGCGGCTCGCTCTGCGACGGTTTAGTAGATTAATGGGGGGGGGGCTGTAGAAGCTGGTTTACGAGTGCCGTATTTAACCCCCATACTATATACTGAGTTCAAGGTCTGTAATATAAGAACATTTGACTACATTAGTTTACACAGCTAATACATTTAGTACATTACACAGAGTATTGAGGCACAATTGTAGTTAACCATGATATAATATGTGAAGAAATAATGGCTAATCTTGCATGGAACAATGTCTCTCCATATTAAGAAGAAAAACACGTCAGCTTTTTTCATGTGGGGACTGGGGGATATATATTGAATGATTCCCGGGGTCGGACTACTAAAGTTGCACCCCAAGATGTGCAGCATGTCAGTATTATACCGGGACAGGGAGAAGGGAGAAGAGAAGGAGGTACTGAAGTGAGAACACCTTGTTGTGTGTGTCAGATTGACTGTGTGAGATGTTGGTATATATACTAAGCTTATTAATTCCCCTCGACTCACAACGACATACGCGGTGCTTTTTTCATACTAACTATCTTTATCTTTATATATATCGCTTTCGCGAGAGGAGAGCTCGAGAGCGAGAGAGAGCGAGAGAAAAGAGAGTATGCGCGAGAGAGAGCGTCTGCGAGAGAGAGAGAGAGAGCGAGATCGCGCGAGCGGATCGAGCACTATAGAGAGAGAGAAGGATCTAGAGCTGCTCTCTCTCTCTCTCCCTCTCTCTCTCTCTCTCTCTCTCTCTCTCTCTCTCTCTCTCTCTCTCTCTCTCTCTCTCCTCTCATCTCTCATCTCTCTCTCCTCTCTTTCTTTCTCTCTCTCTCTCTCCTCTCTCTCTCTCCTCTCTCTCCTCCTCTCTCCTACTCTCTCTGCTCCTATCTCTCTCTCTCTCGCCTCCTCTCTCTCTCTCTCTTCTATCTCTGCTCTCTCTCATCTCTCGATCTCTCTCTCCCTCTCTTTACTTTCTCTCTCTCTCTCTCTCCTCTCTCTCTCTCCCTTCTTCTCTCTCTCTCTCTCTCTTCTCTTCTATCTCTTCTCTCTCTTCTCTCTCTCTCTCTCTCTCTCTCTTTTTCTCTCCCTCTATATGATATATCCCACTCTATCTCCCATCTCTATCCCCCTCTCCCTCTATCTCTGTATCCCTTCTTTTCTTCTTCTTCAAGACCACTTCCCCTGATTTCTAAATACTGCACATTGTATGCTCCCTCACAAAGCAAATGATTTTAATTCAACCCCACCATCTATCTCTCTGTCCCTTTTTCGGACCTTATAAAGTCTCAAAATTGGCACACAACATACCAACTATGAGAGAAAGAGAATGGTTGAGTTTGTGCGTAGTCAGATCGCGGATCGGGGCTCAACAGTACTGCTGCAGACTGCTCCTCTTGTGACAGCATTTTAAATATCAGACAATCATCGATAAAGAGCAATAATCTTTGAAATGTACTTCCGCGTCATATTAAAACCAAAGAGGAATGTGGAGAAGAGAACTCAAGGTGGTTGTGGGGAGGAATATGTAGAGGAAGGGAGCAATGGGGAGAGAATGAGGATTATCATTATTTGCTGTCAACACTTTTAAGTGGTAGTTTGTGTGTAAAGGTCAATTAAACGGACGGTATAGGACTTCTTTCTCCGCCCCTCTGTGCCGAGTATTACCCTTCCTTTTTAAATAAGATGTTGCTGATAAAAATAGTTTGGTGAGAGATAAAAGGAAGTAAGTACAGTGGCTGTCAACACCAGAAACGGACCCTGGTAATTTGTGTAAATAATGCGTGTAGGGGCTAGGGGGAGGCTGATGTTCTTTCTGGGGTGTAGGAAACCGAAAAGGTGGCTGGTGGGCCATAGACCGCTCGGTTCTGATATCAATTTCTATTTTCTAATAAAACACAAAAGTATAATAAATGATTGGGATAATGGTGGTAAGATACTTTTGTGTTTTACATTAAACCCAGCCATTGCTCCACCCCTCCCTGGCCTCGTGCAGATAAAACAGTCACACCAGCTCATAGCTGATCCTGTGCCAAGGGGTATTATAGCGGATAGAAGGGGTATCATAACCCGAATATTTATTCAGACAATGGTATCACATTTAGAGGAGGGTGGGGCTACTGTGTTCTATAGATTAAACGATGATGAATTTGTTAAAATGATAGGTGTGAATTGTGGCGGAAACATAATATCGAAAGATGTAGAAGAAGTTTATTATGGAAATTTGACGTACCTCAATAATTCATAAACTTCTATTACGCTGTATTTCATACAGAATATTGTATGATTGGTTTCCCGCCAGGGATTCCATGAAACATGATGTTCCAAAATACAGTTGTATTACTTCGTTGGAATACTGTACGTGGATGATAGTTGATATTACATGGTATAGGCTTTGTGATATTCCAGACTACATGAGTTATCTCTCCCTATCTATAGCTATCTTTCGGCTTTCCTTTCCTCTCTCTCTCTCTCTCACTCCCTCTCTCTCCTTCTCTATCCTTCTCTATCCTTCTCTATCCCTCTATATTTCCCTCTCTCCCTGCTGCTTCTTTGTGACAGAAAGTCAATCACTCCGTTTATAACCTCCATCTTGACATCATGGAGTTAGATCATGGAGATTGAAGGGGGTATTAATCTGGGGCCCTGGACCTAGTTAGCTGAATAGCCTACTACTTCATCTTCTTTATTAAACCTTTTCTCTCTCTATATATATCTCTCTCTCTCTCTCTCTCTCTCTCCACTCTCTCTCTCTTTCTCTCTCTTTCCACTATCTTTCCACTCTCATATGTAATATCCAAACGAGAATATCCGTTCTATAGCGCCTATTTTCCTTTCACATTCCCCGGGAATCACACAATAAGTTGTGAATTGTGACCTCTATAATATTTTCAGGTGCGTGTTCCGGCTGACGTGCTTCTCTCCAAGAAAGGGTTTGGGAAAGAGGTCGTGTTCACCCTTCCCCCCACCGCCAGTATCTACACCCTGATAGGGGAGATTGAAAAGGTATGTTTGGATTTCACACATTTATCACGCTCTTAGTATCTGTCCGTATATCTGTTTTCAGTACTGCAATGTAACCAGGTTACAGTATAACCCGTGACACAATACCGAATGTTTGTGGGTTTATAAGGAAAGGAATATAATAATAGTGAGGTGGGATAATGTGAAGAAGAAGATGAAGGGACAATCTGGCTTTCAGTGCTATAATAACAATCTATCATACTAATATTTAGTATTATGATCCTGAATAAAATATTATAAATCTGCTTCATATATCAATGTCCTGCATTTCACATGACCTCCCTCTCTCCGTACATTGCCCCCACCTTGCAGCTGTTAGAACACATTTTACTTGTTCCACGGAATAGTCACTTTCAACAACGGGGACGAGAAAAAGATGGGGAGAGAGAGAGAGAGAGAGAGAGAGAGAGAGAGAGAGGAGAGAGAGAGGAGGGAGAGAGAGAAAGAGAAGGGGACAGAGAAAAAATGTGCGTCATTTTATATGCTATCCAGGACGTAAAATAAATGTTGCGACGGTCCCCTTTGACTCCTTTATTTTATCACACATAGGGGATATATTGTACCTCTCTTTCTCTCTCTCTCTCTCTCTCTCTCTCTCTCTCTCTCTCTCTCTCTCTCTCTCTCTCTCTCTCTCTATCTCTCTCTCTCTCTCTCTCTCTCTCTCTCTCTCTCTCTCTCTCTCTCTCTCTCTCTCTCTCTCTCTCTCTCTCTCTCTCTCTCTCCCTCTCTCTCAGCTTGACATAATCCCAAGGACAAAGCCTAACATTATAGCTTGGCTTGCTCTCAGTCAATATATTTTCTCTTCGTCGTGACCTCTTTGTATTCCCATCTTAATGCCCCCCCCCCCCCCCTACAATATCCCCCTCTATATATCTCTAGATGCATTCTCTTATTCCAATTAGGGCAGATGTTCCATGTGGCCCCCAAATCACATTTTGGTGATCCCCCCCCCTTGTTGAGGGAGCGGTGTAGTAGTAGGGGTGAAGTGTAACGTGGGTATAGGAAGAGAAATACCCAAACCAACTGTTTTTGTACAGACAATGTTATTACACTCGACTAACTAGTGAAAGGGAGAGTTTCCACTTCACTAAACCTCCTGTCATCAACAGACAATAAAGGGTGTTACCGAAAAAACACGTCCCTCTGTAACCCGCCTTATCAAGCGTGCCTCCCTCTAGAAATATCAATATCATAACACTCTGGATTAGAACAACCACTTCCGCACGCCCCAAACTAAAAGTTGGGCGTGAAAATAGGACTGTTTATCAGACAGATACTGAATTTACAAAAAAATAAAACAATCACTTGTTTTTGGTAATCCTAAACCTAAATTTTCTCACAACTAACGCTCTCTCTCCCTCTCAGTTCACAAAGACCTACCTACGGAAGTTCAAGTTATGTCCCGGTCTTCTTCTCCAGGACTGTCTCGAATTCTGGGTGAGTTTGTCTTTTTATATCACACTCCACACGGGCCTTTCATCACCCAATCTAGGCATATACCCCCTCTGTATTTTAGTCACCTGTCTCTCTCTCTCTTTCTAGATACCCCTCCCCCACTGTATTTTAGTCACCTATCTCTACTTTATATCCCTTCTCTCACTCTGTTTCGTCCGACCCTGTCTGTCACGAGCCACACCCTCCACTACTTGAGAGCTATTCTGGTGCCCCCTGTTACTGCTGCAGTACTAGAGATGCTAACTATAGAACAGACATCTGGTGCAGTAGCTGCAGTAGGGGTACAAGTAGTAATAAGGTACTTGCAGGACACTGACAGAATAGAGCTTTTTAGAGGCATTGGATAATGAAGCATTTTAATCATGCTATGAGAATCTATTACAATGTGTGAACCATGACATAATGCATTTTCACGCTCAAAGAACGTTTTTGCTAGACTATATCTTCGATCATACAGCACATCACTGCGATCAAACTCTGCCTTGTTCGTGATGTCTGTAGGGCGCGGGAACCTTCTTGAGAGTCTCATGCATTGTTCGCGCGGCCCTCAGCGTTGCGCGCGCACATCACATGACCAAATATGGTGGTCACATGACCAAATATGGTGGTCACGTGCCAACTGACCATCCATTTCCCTCCTCCTCCAGCGCTCCGGCGAAGACCTGAATTTACACAAGGAGTTACATTACTGTACAGCCACGGAGGAATCTCCTACCCTTCACTTCCGGGTTATAAGCAGGGACACAGCTGAGAGAAGTGTTAGGGTCAGCATTGCTCTACCCCCCATGGTGATATCAGCTAGTTACACAGCGGACAGCACAACTGCAGATCTTCTATCAACGGTGAGAGAGATGCTTGTGTAGAGGCAGGATATACATTTGGCGCCACCGACCTGTGTGTTAGAGAGAGAGAGAGAGGGGGGAAGAAAGAGAAAACACAGAGAGGGATAAATATTAGCTGAGTTGGGTTAATGCCAGCTGTATAATCTGCTGTTTCCGTGTACTAAATATTAAACCCTCTCAGATTATAAACTCCCCCAAACTGAGAGAGACGGACTTGAAGAAGAGGCCCCAGAAATTCGGGCTTTACCATCCACGCTATAAATCATTGTAAGTCACGTGACTTCAGATAGAATAAACAATACAAGTGATCGACCTCACCGGTTAGAACATAACACACATAAATGACATGATTGGGTAATATGTTAAAACATTGTGGGTTAACATTGAATACAATCGATGTAACTACGAGTTACATATGTACATTGTATAGTCACGTGACAGGTAACCACATCCTTATCCTCTCAGTTTGATGACAGACGAACTGGTGTCATTCTACTCCATCACCCAGGGAGATATCCTTGAGCTGAAGGTCAGTTTTTGTATCATCTTTATTTTAATAGTTTCAATTTTGAAATTGTTAATATTAAGAAATGTCGCGAGGCTGTCGGCACCATAGCCCTTTGATTTGGGCCAGAGTTTCCATTTACCAAGCGTTCTTTTTGCATCCGTTCTGGACAGATTCTGAGCAGGTGTGTCAGACTCCGTGGCGAGGTGCGATATTTTTGATCACCGATGAAGTAGCAGGAGGTCGGGTTAGATTTTCAGGATAGAAACAAACCTTGTGTTTTAGGCGCGAAACCAAGCTGTTGGCGGACACTCTCTGTACTTACATGTATACATTCCTGATGAGGGGAAAACGGTGCTGGTGGTAATTAACAGTGATGTGACTGTAGCAGAATTAATTAGGTAGGTAATTAATTATTTCATTGAAATGTGATATATTTTGAGTGACACCTTCTTCTTCCGCCTATCTCAACATTTTACATTCACATGCTACCTTTACATCTATCTTGTTCTCTCTCTTTCTCTCTCTCAAGAGAAACTTCCCGACCCACTCACAATCCTCTTCCTCATTACCATCATCTAATTATTCACAATCCCCTCTAATTAGAGTAATTAAAGTAATTAATTAATTACAGTAAGATCCTGATGGAGGTTGATAGTGGTGCTGATACAAAGTGGAACTACTACGGTATCTATCTCCCCAGTAACACTGACAGGATTGGTGGGTGGATGGATGATTACAAGATGCTACATTCATACCCACTTCTCTCTGTCGATAAAATTGAATTGAGATCCAGATTTAGAATGTTCATCTTTGATCTACAGGTATAATGCCATCCAGGTCCCTCTCTCTCTCCTATAGCAGATCCAGGTCCCCTCCTGGGGATCTACCTCTATTCTCTCTAGCCCTCCTCCTTCTGACTCTGTGCGGCCTATTTTTAGTTGTCCCCCGCCGTGCGTCAGAGGGTAACTATCCATTGTCTTGGCGGGGGGCTGACATGTTTTTGGGAAGAATACAAAGAGATTGGAGGACTTTGTAATTTGGCATGACTCCTGCATCTCTCTAACAATCATGTTCTAGAATGTTCTAGAATCCCATTCTCTTCTCTCTCTCTCTCTCTTTGAAATTCCATCTCCCGCCCGTTAACCACTCTGTCTCCTCTCTCATATATATCTCCCTAACCCCTTAACCCCTAACCCCTTACCCGCTAACCTACCACATCTATCACCCATCTTCTCTCTCAACTCGTGATATTAACCCATTATCCCCCATGTAATGATCCTACAAGTGGTAACCCATTTTCTCTCCCTGTTCAGGTGTTCAGTGCATCCCAGAACTTCACCAGAAACTTTGTGAACATGTACATATCTGATATGATAACAGCTGGAGAGGTCCTCAGAATTATCACCAGTACCAAGTAAGTTCCAATCCCTAATCCTACCTATAACAATACACCACCCCCGGGCCGGCCGTTGTCATGGTCAACTAGCTGATATTTGCAGTCTGTTCAGTATTCACCAGGCAACCTGTTCCAGATTAACACTATTGCAGTATTGCTCCACCTTAGGGGCAATAGTGGCCATGTCTTGAATTTACCCCAAATCCCCCCAGTTGATTATAACCCATTTTCCCCCAGTTGCCTTGACTACCCCACATCCTGGTACGGGGTGTATCTCCACGACAACGAGCAGATACCAGACAACACGAGGCTATGTGCAGCTCTGGAGAATAAGGGGATCAGTAAACAGGATTCTCTTGTGGTACACATGGTACACCAGGAAGTTAAGGTAGGTGTCAAGGTGATGACGTCATGATTTGGTTTTGTTTCCAATTGAGAATCACTTGTTATCTCTACCGAACCCTCACAGAGCACGATTTCATGAAATAAAATGACGGTGTGAGCCACACAACTCTTTTGTTGTTACTGTATATATATCTCCAAACCTCTTCCTAATCCCGCTCTATCCATTATCCCCATGTTCCCAGGTTCGGCTGGAGGAGGAGGGTGATGAACAGGTATTCTCTGTGGACTTTAGTGCACCTCTCCGATTCCTACACGCCCGATTATGTAGATACTACGGTGTACGGGTGAGTTGAAATACGTTTTATTTTATTGTGAATGTATCACCTCATTTCGCTCTTAGAATCATTCCATATTCTTTATCTCATTGTTTTGATATCCAATGTATTATCTAGGTTCCGGTAACATGCCTCCTGAAGACAACTGATGGCGACCAGTTGGATCTCAATCTGTGCCTGATAAAAAACAAGATAAACACTGGAAGTACCATTGTTATGGTATTCAAGAAGTGAGTATGGCGACATGCGTTATCTTTATGTTTATACCGACATGTTTTATCTAATCTTGATACGGTACCTGATTTTAGTACAGAGCTAGTAAATCATAAAGTGCAAGACACCCGGTACTCAAGTGCTCACATTCCCGATTTCTCTCTCCCCCCCCCACATGTTTCTCTCCCCCAGGTTTATGAGCCCTACCTCTCCGATGGAGAAGGTAACAATAGGGCGGGGTAGGATACCACGAATGAAGATATTTGAAGATAGCAACACCAAGAATGAGCTAAAGTGAGTCATCATAAATGAATCATTCTAATTGAAATGCGTTTTTTTAGTTTTTAGTCCTAGGCAGGGGCTGAATTACAGAATCTATATTCTCCGAACACAACTTGTTCAACAAGTTGTTGGGCCCTCGTTTAATCCCGTATTATCTCCCCCTATACAGAGTGGTGAAATCTCTCTCGGACAGTGACAGTACAACACCCATCCCGTCCCCTGCCTCCACCCTCAGTCCTGCAGCCAGTGGAGTTACCTCACCCCAATCACCCCGGTTCTCCTCCCTGAACGGGGGTGACGTCACTGCGACAGAAACGGGTGTCACTGTGACAGAAACGGGTGTCAGTGTGACAGAAAAGGAAGAAAAGGATATTGTGGCTAACGGCATTCCCATAGTTGAACAGCAAAATGGACTGGACGGTATTGTCAACGGTGGTGGTACTGCAGTGGTTAATGGGACAGGAGGGGTGAATGGGGTGAGTCCACCAACTCATCTTGAAATACCTGATGAAGGAGAGGATGATGGGGAGGAGAGCGACAGGGAGTTGTCACCACTATCACCCGTTATTGGTAGGTGTTACCAACCAGTACTGTATAATATTCCTGTAGTATAGGACATATTATATCAGTTTGAATTGGATATTTGCCATCTTATCTATCATGAAACAAATTGGCAAATATCCAACTCCACCACACTAAATCAGGCTCTCTAGAAATTGTTCTAAACCTCCCACTCTCTCAGCTTGCCCTCAATTAAATGGCAATATTCCCAGTTTTCAGCTTTAATGCCCCCTCCTCAACGTGTTCTAATCTCGTTCTAATTCGCTCCCCTTTTCTAGACAAGGTGTTGGCTGCAACTCAGGGTGAATCTACCAAGTATGAATGTACCAATGTGGAGTGCGACGGTGTATCCGGCCTGTCTATCAACAAAAACAGTAAGTAAGGGGCACGGAGAAGTTAAGAAAAAGAAGTTGTAATCAGTAATACTCCATACAATGTGTTCCTAACCACCCTCCCACACCTCAGTTGAGGACCTCCAGCAGCCAGCACTCCCTGCTACAGGTGAGGGTGTGTTACTAAGGAAACCAGTGGATAGGGTGAAGAGGGCACAGAGTAAGATATATGAGGATGATGACATTAATATATGGGATGATGAATCTAAAGTTGAGGATACCCTGGTCTATGAACCTAACGGACAGGTACTACTTTTAAGGATCACTATTTGAATCGAGCTATGCCAGAACAATCTCTATTATAATTTGGAGATGAACGTCGAAGTGGTGGTCGTTCGTTCAGCGGTATCTAAGCGACAGACTGCTCCTTCATAAAACACTCTATGTGCCCAAAGCTGTAAA
This sequence comes from Hormiphora californensis, assembly GCA_020137815.1. Classification (NCBI taxonomy): domain Eukaryota; kingdom Metazoa; phylum Ctenophora; class Tentaculata; order Cydippida; family Pleurobrachiidae; genus Hormiphora; species Hormiphora californensis. The sequence continues at coordinate 7,387,308 of CM035357.1, forward strand.
GCTGTTAGTTGTTACTCACAGTTTTGGAACTTCCAGTGGAAGTTTATTAATATTTTCGAATGCCTTTTAACATGCCAGTCCCCATAGTTACCAATTCAGTTGCCATGGCAACCGTTTTTTCACATTGAAAGTGACGAAAAGAACCACCCGGCGAAGCCGGGTGGGTTATCAAATAAATCTTTACTTGAGGCGCACCCAATGGGTGCGCTAGTCTCTATTATAATTTGGAGATGTCGCGTCGAAGTCGTTCGTTCAGTGCGTTTCTAAGCGACAGACTGCTCCTTCATAAAACACTTCATATGACCAAAGCTGTAAAGCTGTTGCTCACACTTTTGGAACTTCCAGTGGAAGTTTGTTAATATCTTTGAATGACTTTTAATATGCCAGTTGCAGTCCCCATATTTACCAATTCAGTTGCCATGGCAACCGTTTTATTGACGTTGAAAGGGGCAAAAGAACCACCCGAAGCCGGGTGGGTTATCAAATATCCCTTACCCAATGGGTGCGCTAGTCTCTATTATAATTTGGAGATGAACGACGTCGTGATGGCCGTTCGTTCAGCGGTATCTAAGCGACACACTGCTCCTTCATAAAACACTTTATAGGCCCAAAGCTGTAAAGCTGTTGCTCACACTTTTGGAACTTCCAGTGGAAGTTTGTTAATATTTTCGAATGACTTTCAACATGCCAGTCCCGATAGCTATCAATTCAGTTGCCATGGCAACCGTGTTATTGACGTGGAAAGGGGCGAAAAGAATCACCCGGCGAAGCCGGGTGGGTTATCAAAAATCCCTTACTTGAGGCGCACCCAATGGGTGCGCTAGTATTGAATATAGAGCGATTAAATGATATTCTGTCAGAGCATTGGCCTGACCCTATTGACTATTCTCGGAGTGCACGAGAAATACGGTCAGAGCATTGGCCTGACGGATGATATTGGTATCTTGTAACCCTTTCATATCATGCCATATAAATTGTAAACCTTGTAAGTTGTAACCCCCCTCCCATTGCAGGTGAAAAGTGGTACATTTAATCGGTTTGTAGAGCTGCTAACTAACACCAACAACTACAAAATCGACTTCGTCAAGGTCTTCCTTCTCACATATCAGGTATTGAACAACTCGAGATCATGTTCAAATGTCTTGTTGAATACTATGTTCCTAATACATAAGTTACTTCCTGAACCTCTTATTAACCCGGATTATCGAAATGTACCAAACCACACACCCATATATTCCCAGGCATTCACAACACCAAAACAGTTGCTACGGAAGCTGATACAACGGTACAACGTGCCCCGGCAACCCAATATGACTCTGGCAGAGTTTGTAAAATATCGGACTTGTATACAAAACGGAGTTATCAACTGCCTCAAATTGTGGGTCAGCGATGGAGACGATTTTAGAGGTAAACATATTGGGTTTCCATCGGCTCACTACTTAGTCCTATCTACAGCGAGTATAATAACGATAGAGGGTATCAGAGAATATCTTAGTAACCCCCCTTCCCATTTCAGATTCGGTGCTACTCCAAAAAGAGTTCATGAACTTTATTCGGACCTGTGTGTACCCGGACAATCCCCAGCAGTACCGGATCCTGAGACAGAAGTTGCTAGTTGTCAGGGGAACGGTTCAGACTCCTACCGTCTCAAAGGGAGATATCGAGACACCGCCCCTCAAGGTTGGTAGTGGTTGAGTTAGTGGGGGTGGATACTTAGTTTTGTTAAATGTACTGACATGATTATCTTGTTTCAGCTCCCACCCAATCTATCGCCCAACGCCACGTTATTCGACCACGGACCTGCTGAGATAGCCCGACAGCTCACCATGTTGGACTTCAAACTGTTCGAGAAGATAAAACCCCTGGAGCTGGTGAACCAGGCCTGGGTTAAACCTAAATACTCCCATCAAGCGAAGAACATTCTCCACTACGCAGAGAGAATGAACACCCTAACTCGCTGGGCGGCTACCTCGATACTTGCCCAGAAGGGGAAATCAGACCGGGCTAGGTTAATATCGGACTTTATCCACATTGCAGATGAGCTGTATAAACTGAATAACTTTAGTTCGTTCATTGCCGTTATCAATGCGCTGGAAGGGAGTGCTATCAGCCGACTCCAATCAAGCTGGAATAAGGTAATTAGATAATTTAATAGGTCTTTAATTGATTTAATTGGTATTTTTGTTCGTGATTCAAGGACCGATTCCCACGTTCCACCACTAATCCCTCTATTTCACTGACCAGGTGGATCGGAAGGTATGTGGTCGACTTGATGAACTTTATGAGTTGATAATCCCTAACAACAACTTCAGAACACTCAGGAAAATACTAGCTGAGGTAGGATATTGTTGCCTCTCTCACTGAGGGACTCTTTTAGCCTTTTAAAAACACATTTAATTGTATAGGAGTGTTAGATCATATCAAGGATCAATTGATCTGTACCCCATTATGTTTCCTATAACCCTCCCTCCCCTCCAGTCTGATCCGCCGTGTATTCCCTACGTTGGTCTCTTCATGTCTGATCTGACCTTTGTGTCGGAGTGCAACCCTACTGTACTGAATGGGATGATTAACTTTGTAAAGTGCACCTACATTAACAATATTATCAACCGTCTCAAACTATACCAGGTATAGTAGGTATAATAGTAGGTAGTAGCTGTGATATCGGGGGTACCTGATAAGTAATGGGGGTATAGTGGGTTGATGGATTGTTACTGTTCCTTTGTCTGGTGGCGCCGACCTGATCTGAGGCGCGACCAGGCAGCTGTTCCTTTGTCATTCAATTGATCTGTTATATATTTTACTAACCCTCCCTCTCTCCTCCAGCAACAACCCTACCACTTTGAGGTAGTACCCAGTATTGTGGCACCACTCCAACAACTCATTGCTCTTGACGAAGAAACTCTGTATGAAATGTCCCTGGTATTGGAACCCAAGAAAAGCAAATAGAGCCTGCAAAATATAGAGCTCTCTTTTTGATCGGACCCTGTTTATCTTTTAGCTTGAGATACTGTTATCACTTGTTACCCAACAAGTTATCACCTTCAGCAATTGATCTGTTTCAGTTTGAGGTTGTTATTTTGTTTGTTTTTCAGAGAAATAGAGATGATATTCAGATGCATTATATTATTGAGTTCAGTTATATTTTGTCCGCATTATATCAGTAGCAGCTCAGCCAGTTATAATTGTCTTAGAGCGTTAGTTTATATGTGAGTTGAATTTATGTGTGAAATCACTATCAAGAAATTTAAAATTTTGAGATGTGTTGTTGACTACTGCAGACTACAGTGCAATTGTGAGACGTGAGTTAACCTTTAAATTTTTACTTAAAATTTAAGAGAGAGATCTTTTGAAATTTGATTTAGTTTTACTCAATCATATTGAATTTAAAATTAAGTTTTAAGTGTATGTACTTGTAGAACGAGGTTCTTATATTTGACCTGTACTGAATCGGAGCTCGTCCTTCAAGTACACTTATTTCCTTTTTAGTCACTGACGAGAGTTAACTCTTAAATGAGAGCTATTTTCTGTTATACTCATGACATCTGCAACGGAATGTATATAGGCCAGTCATATGACGTCGATTTATCGCTGAAAAAGGAAGTAATTGATCTAAAAGCGATTCCACTTCCAGGGCCCTCCAATGGGTCTCTACAACCACCAAAAAAATTTACCGCGGGTACCGCGATGGAGAAATCGGTCATTTCCGGGTTTATTTTGCACCTGCATAAATATAGGCTAGGACGAATGCGATATACGGTAAAAACCGTCTTTGGAAACAAGTAGAAAAGAAATCAAGGGCACTAAAGTGTGTAGCGTCCTCGCATTAGTGGGGGTAGGTGCTGGAATTAAGTCTCTATCTTATCAGGTTAATTAGATAATTGGATAATTAGATGCGCAGATAGCCGTTTTATGGTTATACGGTAAAAACCATCTTTGGAATGGAGTAGAGAAAAAACCGAGGGTACTAGAGTGATCAGCGTCCTCGAATTAGTGGGGGTAGGTACCAAAATTAAGTTCCTATCTCATCGCGTTAATTAGATAATTGGATAATTAGGTATGCGCATAACCGTTTTTAGGTTACATGGCTATAGCCACTTAGGAATGGTTTAGAGACTTTTCATTGGTGCCATTTTGTAGGCAATAGCCAAGTTATTGGGGGTCGACGTCGGACTTTTAAGCTCTATATTCAACCGTTTAGCCGTCATTTGGCTTTAAAGGTGCTCAAAGTGAGCAAAAATGCGGTAAAAAGACCGATTTTGAGCACCTTTAAAGCCATATAACGGCTAAATGGTTGAATATAGAGCTTAAAAGTCCGACGTCGACCCCCCATAACTTGGCTATTGCCTACAAAATGGCACCAATGAAAAGTCTCTAAACCATTCCTAAGTGGCTATAGCCATGTAACCTAAAAACGGTTATGCACATACCTAATTATCCAATTATCTAATTAACGCGATGAGATAGGAACTTAATTTTGGTACCTACCCCCACTAATTCGAGGACGCTGATCACTCTAGTACCCTCGGTTTTTTCTCTACTCCATTCCAAAGATGGTTTTTACCGTATAACCATAAAACGGCTATCTGCGCATCTAATTATCCAATTATCTAATTAACCTGATAAGATAGAGACTTAATTCCAGCACCTACCCCCACTAATGCGAGGACGCTACACACTTTAGTGCCCTTGATTTCTTTTCTACTTGTTTCCAAAGACGGTTTTTACCGTATATCGCATTCGTCCTAGCCTATATTTATGCAGGTGCAAAATAAACCCGGAAATGACCGATTTCTCCATCGCGGTACCCGCGGTAAATTTTTTTGGTGGTTGTAGAGACCCATTGGAGGGCCCTGGAAGTGGAATCGCTTTTAGATCAATTAGTTCCATTTCACAACGTCATATGACTGGCCTAATACTCCATTTTTTTTCAACTGTTCACCCCCCAAAGTCGTGCGCGGAAATGTTTTGCGTGTCTATCACATGTTAAGGGTACGCTAACCAAAAATTTTTTTCGAGTGCAGGGAAATCTCTCACCGTAGGGTTGTAGGCCATGCCAAGGAGACCTCAAATATGCAATTTGAGCTCTCAAGTCGAATTCATATTTTTGCTACAGCTGCTTGAAAAATGAACTGAAAATAAGTTTTTGGCATCTCAAAAAATTTTTTTCAAAGATAGGAGCATGAAAATTCTGAATCGTTTAAGCATAGTCTCAGGTCTCTACGATCAGCCGTTTTTGAGATACAGGGAATTTATTTATTTCTGAAATGACGGCTTTCACAAAAAAAACTCCGTACAGCTTATCTCAAATAAGGACACGCCCAAAATTTATGGCCACTTAGATAATCGTTAGACGCAACGTTTCACCAATTTACAGCTTTCACATGTTTTCGGAACTTCGCCAAATAGGGCGTTAAAGTGGAAAAAAAGAAATCCATCTCAGGACCGGAAATCAGCTCGGATTGCAAAAAAATTTTTTGTGGTTATTCACCTTCATGTCCTCTTCAAATCTCCAAATTTTCATGCTCCTATCTTTGAAAAAAATTTTTTGAGATGCCAAAAACGTATTTTCAGGACATTTTTTAAACAGCTGTAGCAAAAATATGAATTCGACTTAAGGGCTAAAATTGCATATTTGAGGTCTCCTTGGTATGGCCTACAACCCTACGGTGAGAGATTTCCCTGCACTCGAAAAAAAATTTTGGTTAGCGTACCCTTAACGTGTAGCGCGCGCAGCGTAAATTAAAATATCGCACGCGCACGAGTTGGAGGGTGAACAGTTGAATAAAAATGGACTTTATAACTTTATGTTATTTTGTTGTTAAATTGAATGTTTTGCAAATACCCGCAATCTTCCCGTTTTCCATTTCAAATCAGAACCTGAACTCAATTCAATTTGAATTCCAAACTGTTTTCGCGAAATTTCGATGGTATCCTGTATGGCGGCGCCATACCCCATTTGATGAAAGCGCGTAAAACAAGTCTGATTTGAACTTCAACTTGATATGAAGCCCGTCAAGTTCGCCATCGCCATAGTCCATTTCAGACGACTTGAGCTAACGCGCGTCCGCGAAATTTCAATTTATGTGATGCAAATACTGTAGCGCGCGGTCATGCGCCGCGCGCGATTAAGATGAATTTTGAAAAAGTAAAGTGAACTTTTAAAACGAAAAAAAGTTCAAACTGCGGAAAACGCCCACGCAAAAACCCAGAAATGCGAGCGAAATACCGTGTATGGCAGGCCTCCAACGCTAACTTGACACCCGTGTGTTATGCTAAAAGCGATCAAGGTAGCATTTCGGGGATGTATCTGTCTGGCGACTATTGGAGTCGTTTTCTACCTCCTGTTTGCCGGACTAACCCGTGTGGCACCTCCTATTTTAGTCCAGGAACCGCCAAGTAAGAATAAAATGTTACATCTGTGAAGTAAATAGTTTAAATATTTATTGTTTCTTGCCCTTCAGCGCCTATCGAGGGGTATCTAATTCACACCAGTGGAAAATGCCTAAACCAGGAGCTCGGACAGCTCTATCTACAGCATTGTCGTCGAGATTACCCAGATCAAATCTTCATTGTCTTGGGAAGAATAGTTTTTGTTGGCCACAAGCCCATTCACGTGGAAGGAGTTGACAGAATCGGTGAGCAGTGAGCACAATCCTGAGTTGGTTCGATTGGTATACAAGTAGAATACTGTGACGATTCTTACCATTTTATCCTGGTCTTTCAGGATTCAACTCCGACCTTCCATCTCTGAGATTTGAGGGGGGTTACTTGATAACTGAACTTAGTGAGAAGCAACATTGCTTGGCTCCTACGAGGTTCCGTGATAAGCCCTGTGAAGGAGCAGAACTAAAGTTTTATGAAGATTGCACTTCTGCAGAGTTTAAACTTCTTTCTCTAGAAGGTAAGGAAAGAAAGTACAAAATCATATTTTGTTAATCTTTCTTTGAACAATTAAGCTTTAACATTTTCCATTTCACAGAATATAATAAGAAGTTTTGGTACCGGCATTCCTTTACCAACTTTGGGTGCTCCGTTGATATGTGTTCCATCAACTTTGTACCTAAAAGAATCAAGAGGTGCAGCGACTGTGAAGCAAGGTGAGACATAATATTTTCCCCACTTAAGTCCCGTCTTACCTTGTTGAGACTCAACAAGTCTTACCAATATCCCAATATCAAATTTGTGTATCGGTCAAACCAATGTTTCCATTTTCAGTTGTGACGGAGGGCTCTGTATAACCGTCATTTTAGAGACAAACGATCTAACGAGAGTGTTCAACACAATACGAACACTCGTTTACTTTGTTGAGTTTGATATCAAGTCAATTATTCTGGTGTATCCCGATACATCTCAAAACACCGGTGGGTACTATTAAGTATTAACTATACAACACTGCTAAGTGCTATGATCTGTGTGGGTGCTATTTCTCATTAGGATGACTAGCAAAACTGGGGCGATCGTACCGATCGCAAATCGAGGGACCTGTTTCTATCTTTTTCTCTCTGCCTCACTCTGTCTGTCTGTCGCTATGTATCTCTATCTCTCTATCTCTATCTTTCTGTCTCTCTCTCTCTCACTTCCCCACAAAGTCCTGGTGATAGACCAGGTAGCTAAGCGAGCTACCTTGTGATGTGATCCCTCTCTTTTTCTTTCTCTCTCTCTCTCTCCCTTTTATGTATGTGATGTGACTCCTCAAGTTCGCAAGCAGTTCTCAAGCACTTGTGATACGTGATACCTACGAATCACGTCGTCATACTGACGGATCACGTCGTCACACTGACGGATCACGTCGTCATACTGACAGATAATGATCTGTTAGACTGCCGATGCATTATCTTATTTCTCCTATGATCTGTAGAAAATGGGGAGTTGATCTAACCCTCCTTTGTAAAACAACAGCTGCTTCTTTCAGAAAAGATGAGGCAGCGTTTAGAGCGGGTTGATAGCCGTATAGAAACATACAAAACTAAGAGTAAGATCGGTACAGCGGGGCGGTTAAATGCCGCATTGTCACTGGTTAAAACTCCGTATTTTCTATTGGTAGAGGATGATATTATTTTTACATCTACAATTCGAATTAACAAGGTTAGTAATTTAACTTTGTTTCCAGGAGACGCTATGAAGCTTAGACCTCACTGGTTAGAACACTGCACAGTGTGCGAGCTGCTATAGTGCTGTGTAGTGTGTACTGCACACTTCCCAGGAGTCTTGAGGTTCATGCAGCTTTAAAATCCTAACTAGATCAGTCCAGAATACTGCTTACACATTTTGGCATGTGCTCACCCCTGATAACCGCAACTTTCAAACACCCTAACTTCTGCATCTTCCAATGGCTAACACATCCCCACTTACAGATGATTGATATACTAGACAAATCAGATGCCTCAATTGTATCTGGTAACCCTGGCAACTCCTATCATGGCCTAATAAACGCCAGAGAAACAAACAATGGGATGTATGAACTTGTTCTGGGATCAGGTACTATAACAAAGTAGTGGGGATTGGAGCATCGGGAATCGGTATTTAAATAATGTGCAACTATTTTCCAAATCAGTTGAATCTAATAATCTTCAGATATCTGGCTGGCAGATCACAATGATTGGAAACATTGTCACAGAGTTGATTTCTTTCCCACATTCTTCCTGGCTGACACCAAAGCGATCAGGTAAACGCTGTTGCGGGCAGGCTGTTTTGCCCGCCGCGGATTTGTTCTGAAAAAAGTTTACAAGATTCTTTGTCTCGGTAACTTGTTTGTCCCCACTACTCTTTGAATGTTCATCCTCAATAATCTCTCCTGTTCCTACACCTGATAATTTCCAGGTCAATAGGAGGGTGGGACACGAGTCTAGGTGATTACAGTCAGATCTCCCTCTTTGTAAAGGCGAAAGCAGCGAAACTGAACTCTATCTATTGTGATGATATTGAACCAGATCGGAGGGTGAACAACTTTAAACTGGAGTAAGTTAATATTCTGAATAATGAGTTCAGAGCAAGAATTAAAAGTAGTAAGTTAAGTAATGAATAGTAAGTTAGTAATGATTAGTTGTTAGAGGGCTACATTTCCCTCCTGGCCCTGTCTCTTCCAGACCCCCGGGTAAACTGAGAAAACTAGAATAAATAGAATAACATTTTCACCACACCTAATATTTCCCCCTGATTTCAGTTTTAAGAATGAAGATGCTCAGTACGCCCTGCTGGAGTTCTTTGGAGTTGATAGGATAGTGCTGTGTGAAACTACCAAGAACACGGGGAAGTTCTTATCCTGCCAATCGGAGAAGTGGTCTATTTCTAACTGTATGGCGAACGATAACACAGAGAACGAGGAATAATCGATGTTTTGTTTACTCAAAGACTTTGGTAGTATTTTATTCCACTGGTGGTCCAAAACAGTGACCGTTTTGTGACCGTATTGATACCGAAAGTTAGTCAAGTGTGTGGTATGTTTGTAACATTATTATATTGATTGGTTGTGACCAATATAACATGAGAGCTCATGAATGAGACAAAGGAAATTGGTACAAGTGGAATCACAAAGCTTGAAAGAAGGCTTGGAAGAACAGAGTCTTTTTGGCACAATATGTATGTCATATTCAAGCTAAAATGGCTACTTTATTGATTTAAACTTCTGTTTTCACTTATAATTGTGATTTGTGGTGTTAAATGTTGACGTAGATTTCTATTTTACATTTCTTTACAAAACCAAAATTTCATTTAGCTGGATTAACATAGATTTTCACGTTTTCACCAGTAAACCACACCACCCCTCACTATCACAATATAGCCGGCCATCATGAACATGGGTAACATGACGAACATTAGGGGCTGGTGGAAGTTGGGTTGGAAGGAGTTGAGAAGGAGGAAGTTGTGGAAGATTGCTGTTGGAGAGATGATAGGGGCGTTCCTGTGTACCCTACTAACTAGCATGGCTATAGCACGACATGATCCTGCCAACACCACACTTCATATCAGGTATTGCTAATGATAACTGCAGACTATGACACCTTCCTGTTGCATTGTTCTCACAATTTCTACCCAAATAAACATTCTGAAATCATGTAACCCATTACATAACGCTAGATGTTCATTCCTTCAGTTTGGCTAATGGAATGTCCTATGTTCTGGCTCTCTTCATGTTTGGTAAACGTGGCTATTTCAACCCTGCTATTGCTTTAGCCCTCTTCATCACTTCACCAGTCGCTGCAAAGGTTGGCTTTATATTTTCAAGATTTATTTGTTTCCATAGTTACCAATTGTTACAACAAGTCTGGTTCCCATTCTAAACACACTATACTTCCCTTCAGAGACCCCTATTAAGGACAGTGGTGTTCATGATGGGGCATGTTGTGGGTGCTCTACTTAGTCAGGTTCTACTACGGTTCTGTATCCTTCCTAGAGAGTTCTGGTTTACACCATCATCTCCCCTTCCCAGCACTGATTCAAACCAGGTAACACAGGAACTATTTGGTAGACAATACGCTGGCAAGGGTCCAATATACAGCACCACTTTGCTACACTTAACAAAAGAGGCGCACATATTATCAAACCCCCTTTTTGCTACACTTGGTAGACCATCGTTATCATATGGAGCTGGATCTCGTGCTCATCCAGACTCATTTTAATTTCAATTACAGTCCAACATTACAATAGTTCACTAGATAATATGCGTGTTGTCCCTATCACCCTCATCTGGTCAGAAAGGCGGCGGCGGCAACTTTGCTTCGCAACATTAATGCAGCTCCTTTGAACCCTTTTAAATGGAGCGTGCCTTCCATCTCTTTCTTTCTCTCATGAGGTTCATTCCAGGGGGGGGGGGGTAAACGATAGTGAGGCGGGGAGAGAGTTCCTCTGGTAGTTGCATAAATGTCATATTATATGTAGTTATGGTGTTTAGGCCTCTACAGCCATCGTCTGAACACGTGCTTCGTCAGATAGAGAGAGAGCGAGAGAGAGAGAGATAGAGAGAGAGAGAGAGAGAGAGAGAGAGAGAGAGAGAGAGAGAGAGAGAGAGAGAGAGAGAGAGAGAGAGAGAGAGAGAGAGAACATTTATGTAAAAATAGACGTTCTTGACCCATTGAAGTGTTTCTGTTATTGTATGGAAGTTAAAGCTAGAAGAAGCGGAAAGTCGTGAAATGAACGTCTTATTGTAATTCCAGTCTTTAGTTTCATTGTTCAGCTTGTTTTACGTGTCACACTGTTATAATGGAGCTCTGTAAGAATGTATATTTTGTTATGCATAGGTAGCCGCAGATTGTTTTGAATCTCGCTTCTTTCGCTCAACTATCTTTTTAACTTTCTATCTTTTTCATCTCTTACTCTATTTCTCTTCTACCCCTCAATACAAAGTCACTCCCTGATATTTCGTTGCTGTTCGATAATGTCTTTCTCCCCGTATGAAATATTCATTTGACCTTTCTCCATCTCTCTCTATCTCTCTCTCTTTCTTTCTCTCTCTCTCTCTCTCTCTCTCTTTTTCTCTCTCTCTCTCTCTCTCTCTCTCTCTCTCTCTCTCTCAATCTCTCTCTCTCTCTCTCTCTCTCTCTCTCTCTCTCAATCTCCCGATTTCTTCTCGGTAGACAACCATTGGTTAGAGTCGTCTATCCAGATTTCATTTCAAACCGTTTCAACTCATTGCGTACAGCTGCTACAAACAAAATGTAACTAAATCTTGGGATAATCCTTCCTCCAATTAGAACCTATCTTTCTGTTATTTACAATTTGCTTGATCTTTGCATCTTTCTTGTACGTACGATTAAAATTCACATCAAAGGCTGGTGTGTCTCTCTCTAGTCTCTGTGTCCTAGTTAGATATCCCATTATATCCATTATAATATTCTATATAATATTGTGTTCCTACATATATATTATATCTTCTACATGCTAGTGTGTTCCTACTTCCTTTGCACTCTAGCTATTCATGAACCAACCGGAAACAAGCAACATTGAACACAACTGGAAGATGTCTTCCAATATCCATAACAATTACCATAATAAATTATGCGTATTGCAAACGACCCAGAATTGCCAAACTGTGGTGATTCGCGGCTTGCCTCTGCACTCCCCATAATTGAATAATTGAAACAAGCCTCGATTAAATATTCAGCAAGTTTCCCGTTATTGTCCAGATCCTCTATCTCTCTGCGTATCTGTCTCTCCCACCTCTACTGCTTGCTTATGAGTTGAATCATTCGCGATTTGGTATTGTGCGTTTAAAATCATCCGAATGTGACAGTGGTCAGAAAGAGAGAAAGAGTTGTGGGTAGAGAGGGGGGTGATGTAGGGAAACTGAAATGGAGGTGAGAGACATCACGAAATCATTAGTATACTGCGGGTATTAGAGCGTGCACGAGTTGTTAGCAGCTGCTTGTGCTAAGTGTCTCTCTTGGCTGCTGTATCGGTAGTTGGGTGGGATATGGGGAGCAAGAGGGTCGAGCTAGGCAATAGGGTCGAGCTAGGAGGAGACAATTCTAGAAACAGAGAATTGTGATTCGGGAGAAAAAAGATATATGGAGAACTGAGAATTGTGTCGGTATTCTTTGAGAAAGATATTGAGAAAGACATGTATAATTAGATGGGGTGTATTATACCGTGATAGAGAGAGAAATTATTACTGGGTGAGAGGCAAAGACTTGTTGCTGAGCGTTTAGTTCCTCTCTCCCCTAGTATATCGAGTAGCTTGGCAACATTATAACTCTTAGTAATAACATATATAATGGGAGAGCGTTATATGCACATGTTGTGTCATTATCTCTCTCTCTCTCTCTTTCTCTCTCTCTCTTTCTCTCTCTCTCTCTCTCTCTCTCTCTCTCTCTCTCTCTCTCTCTCTCTTTCTCTCTTCATCTCTCTTGTTTTGTCGTTCACAGATAGTGACAAAAGACTCCATTTTGTCTTTGTCTTGCATCATCCGCCGTTATTGTAAACAACTAGTTATAATAGAAACATGTATTGTGTCATTAATTTGTAATTTCAAATAGTTTTGTGTCATTAGTTTACATGGCGTCATTTCAAATATTTCAATCCGTGATTAAATGCCCTAATGATATATGCATTAATTATACTCCGGTTCCCTATCTTGTGAGTAGAGTTGAGATGACTGTTGTGTTGCTGGAAGAGCCTTGTCCAATTAATAGATACTCCTTCGAAACTTTTACTTGGCCATCCCATTATAACTGAATTTAGATCAACCTCCTGCTGCTTTTTTATTTGTGGCCGATAGCACCCACCCACCCCCGCTCCAACACATTTTCTAATCTCGTTTATCCAAATTGTATATGTAAATTTCTCTTTCACAAGTCTGGTCACAACTGATCTGATGAATTTGTCCTGCTTTAACACCCAAACTTGTTTCCTCTAGGCGGTATTGATAGTGAGTTTGTCCCTGGTTCTCCTCTCTGCAGCAATAACAGTAAAATGTCCAGTACCCCACCTGGGGATGACCCTATCCCTCCTCACCCTAGTAACGGTACGTTTTTTTCACGAACCCCAACACCGATTGGCATCACTTTTCAACAGTGGTAATAATAACATTATTAGGGATGGTAGCTGTATCAGTATTACTAGGGACTGGGGATATGGTATTCATTTTGAATCTCGGTTTCCTCACTGGCATGATATTGCCGGCTACTAATACTGAATACTGTATTTACTATTTAGTCACTCGACTGTACTGCTGCCATCTTATGAAATCGTTTGTACAGGGTGTTTATTTTGGATCTTTACAAGTGTTGAGCTTCACCCAGAAAAAAGTTGACAAGATTAGCTTGTGAAACTTCATATTTGGGCTATTCTATACCCTCATTCAAGGTTCCTGGTGTTTCCGGAGCTCTACTACACCTGGAAGTGTGCGTTTGGCATCTAAAATATATATATTTTCCTGGGTCTGAGACTTTGCTAAAATGTTTTTTAGAGTTTCGTGGTGATCGGATCGAGGTTTGGTTCGGTCATCAAAATGTGGAAAAAGTGGCTGGAAAAACTCAAAAATGTCTTCTTTTTTTTCGTTTTCGAGCCTTTCCAGAGCCTTTCCAGTTTTAATTGGAATTTGGTGACCGAACCACACATCCGATCATCTCGAAACTCTAGACTTGACAAACAAAGAAAATGTCTAAAAACATTTTAGCGAAGTCTCAGACCCAGGAAAAATTCCTTCGTGTACTTTAGATGCCAAAACTGCACACTTTTCAGGCGTGCTAAAGCTCTGGAAACACCAGGAACCTTGAATGAGGGTATAAAATAGTCCAAGTATAAAGTTTCATAAGCTTATCTAGGCAACTTTTCTCTGGGTGAAGCCCAACGCTTTTAAAGATCCAAAATGAACACCCTGTACGTGTTTCAAACACGGTGTTTGTACGTGGGTGGTTTGTACGTAGGACCCACGTCGTGGGTGGTTCACAGAAACAAGTGAGTGTATCAACTGTCAGTATCATGATCCGCACACTCATGTAACACACTGATATCCCTCCTCCCTCAGTTTCCCTTATGCAGCGAGCACTCTCAACCCTGCACTCAACCTTGCGGACGGACTGCTGAGCCTCAACTTTGGCAACATGGTAAGCCGCGCGGCGCACACTGTAATGAAAGTGCAGCGTTTCAGCACTTACATTGACAGAGGTTGTGTGCGCGGGAATCACCCTCCCGCGATTGTCGTGTGTGAATTCAGTGTAAACTACTGATAAGAAGTGATAAGTGGTTTTTTTACACATTCTTCTCTAGTCCTTTGTTTGGATTTCGTTGGTTTGCCTTTGTCATACTTCGTCACTTTATGATGTTAAGAGTTAATATAAAGTCACCCTCTTTTTGGCACCAAATTTAGACGTTTTTGGCCATAACTCAGCCAAATTGCTTCATCTTGGGCTCGTTGGAAATTGAGTTCTTTCCACACAGCAGAAGTTTTCGCAAATTGGTGAAGAAATGGCGGAGCTATGGCGCGAAACGCCATTTTTACACCGATTTTCATTTTCTTGGGCTGTGTGGAAAGAGCTCGATGCCCTCTTTCCAACGTTTTTTACCAGTTACCTTCTTGACCAAGTTAACTATTCAACAGTGTTCTAAAGTCACTAAAGTCAGGATCGCAGAGTCCTCATTTCAGAGCTACATACTACATAATGACTCAGCTTTGTTAACATTTCTTACCCGATGGACACATGGTTCACACTTCACACTGCCATTCACCCCCACTCCCTTCAACCCAACTCACTTCACCCCCACTCACTTCACCTCCATCTCTCCAGGTAATGCCATTTGTAGGGTGCACGGTAGGAGCACTAGTTGGACGATTGGTGGTGTTAGTACTCAGTAAGATCACTCTCACCTCTACCACTAGAGACATGACAGATGATACAACTCCCCTGCTTGATGATTGAAAGATTGGGTAGTTTGGACAGTTAGAACTGTATTTGTGTAACAAGTCCGTTGAGCAGTAGGACCATTTGTTATTAATAGGAATAGGAAATAGGAATGCCTGATGATGATATTTGACAGAGGACGATAGTCGATAGTATCAGTTTCTGATCTATAACCTAGTTAGAGGGTTCAGTTGGGCGTTAGTAATTTGTTCTCGTCTTCTTCAAGTTACTACTACTACTACTACTACTACTACCACCGTTTAACTTCATCAATCGAGCGTTTCTAATTCTCTCTCTCCCTCCCTGGCCCTCTCTCTTTATCTCTCCCTCTCTCTCCAACTTCGTAACTCCAATCAAATCCCATCTCTATGTTGACTCGCTTCTCAAGTAGAGAGAAATAGAGAAATTGGGGGAGGGTTCCAACGTGTGGTGGGGGCGCACGTGCAATAATCAAATGATCATTCACTCTCAGATTATCTCTCTCAATCTCTGACTCTCGCTTTCTCTCCCTCCCTCCCTCTCTCTCTCTCTGCTTCTCCCCCCCCTCTCTCTCTCTCCCTCTCTCTCTCCCTCTCTCTCATCTAGTTCAACTACTGCTAATTCTAACGCCCCTCAACCCATCTCCCCTTGTAGATATGATCCAGGTTTCATGTCATTTCCTCACTCACCTCTCATGGACACATGGTCACCTCTCTTGCTACACTCACAATTTCACATGGCTCACTCGCCAGTTCTTGTAAGTACCGATTTGGTTATAATTGCTTACTTGTTTCTATTTCCTTACTTCTTCATACCCTCTTTTTAATTACCTAAAGGCCAAATGAGGCGGTCTGATCAAGTCAATATTTTTTAAGTCGTCCAATCAACGGTCGAGCGATATGGTTGTTTTGGAATTGATGTTTTCCCCTCTTACTACTGCTAGGCCGATCTCCAATCCCAAACCGGGACTCCTAAGCTAGACCCGACAGAGGTGTATGTTTGATGGCGGTGCTCTTCCCCTCCCCACAATCAATAATGATAAGATATTATTTCTTGTTATGAGATGTTGTCAGAGTCTGCTCCACCTACTACAATGGGGCACACTGCTGGTAGATTATCGAGGGACAATGCGACGGGAGGTGAGAGAGAGAGAGAGAGATATCTTGTAGAGTAAGATATTTATGTTTGATTAGCACGTCCCTGTCCAGTAATCAGTCCCCCATTTTACTGCCCCCTATGAAGCCCACCCCATATCTCCTTGTCTCCCTGATCTTGGTGTCCCTCCTCTTCTGCTGGTCACGTGACTGTCTGATTGGCTGACCTCCAGGTTGTGTCATTATCAACCCCGTACCCTCTACATTGTCCCCTCTCTCTCTTTGTATGATATGACAACTATACTACCGGACCACCCTTCAACCGCAGACCACCCAGGTAATTCGGATGACGTCATACTTGTGACGTCACGAAGTTATATATTTACTATTGGTTTGTGTGACGTCATGGGGGGCTGGTAATTCTCTGAAACTGATTGGAATGGAGATCTGCTTGATGCAGTACCCAGCTGATGCTCGTCAAGAATCAAGCTGGCCGATAACTAACTTTTTACTGATTCTGATTCTCTGTCTCTCTCTCTCTTCTCTCTCTCTCTCTCTCTCTCTCTCTCTCTCTCTCTCTCTCTCTCTCTCTCTCTCTCTCTCTCTCTATCTCTCTCTCTATCTCTATCTCTCTCTCTCTCTCTCTCTCTCTCTCTTTCTCTCTCTATCTCCCTCTCTCTCTCCCTCTCGCTCGTTTTCTAGTGGCTTGGCCTCTTCTTCACGCTTCATCATCAGTTTTAATCTTCTGACTCCTCACGCTACTTCTATTCAATTTGTCTTTCACCTTGAGCGTATCTCCCAATAACTATCGGCCGATTCAATTCCCTCTATCTCCATCTTTCTATCTCTATCTATAGTATATTTATCTCTCCATGTGTGTTCCTTCTGCTATCTCTCTCTAGTCTCTCTCTCTCACCTGTATCTGAATCTCTCTCTCTCTCTCTCTCTCCCTCTCTCTCTCTCTCTCTCTCTCTCTCTCTCTCTCTCTCTCTCTCTCTCTCTCACCTGTATCTCTCTCTAGTCTCTCGATCCGTTCCTTCGAGAACCCTTTCTCGATATCAATACATCGAATAATCTCAAGCAGCTACTTTAACACCTTCCCGCCTTTTAAAACTCTATCGTTTTAGCTGTGCGATCGGACCCTCTCTGTCTATATCTTTTTTTCAATCCTTTGTCTCAGATAATATCCGACCTGTGAACCAGCCACGTGTGCGAATCAATTTTTAGATTTTCAATCACTCCTCCAAATCCCGTGTCCGAAATTATTATTTTAGACTTTCTTCCTCCCCACTCGAGACGCATTCTAGTTTCTTTTCTCCGTTAACTAGCAGCTGCTTAAGTGGGTGTTAACAGCTCAGTTAACTGCTTAGTTCCCATAAATTAGAATTGACACAAAAATACACCAGATGCAGTAAAAACGTCGGCTAGGCAGCTTTATGAGGCTTCTCAATGCATTTATATCATTCTCTCATATCACGCCCTTTCAGTTTCTCGCTCACTTGAAAATCTATCTTAGTCAATATTTGCTATCTCTCTAATTCTAAACGACTGCAGTGTTTTAGTTACTGTTAGGTGTCCGCATATATTATGCACATCATTAGCCTGTGATAATTGTCTTCGGCATTACATTTATTTCTCACAGGGTTGAGAAATCTTAGTGACTATCTTGAATGTCATTTTTTGTCACATTATGGCCCATTATGTGTTTCGATATTTTGTCACATTTTGAAAATCTTAAACGGTATTTGTGGTTTAGTTGACCTCTCTCTCTGCAAGGCTCCTGATCGATAATTATACGATGCAGATTGTGGTGACATATTATAACGTTTTCTGTAGAGCTGGAATTGTGCATGATCTGCAAGAATATCTTGAATTGGACGTGTTTTATGCAGAACCATATTTCTGGTACAAAATCATGTTAGTTTTAAATTATTATACGTTTTTATATTGTGTGTACGTGATATTACTATGTGCGGGATAATACAATAGCAATCCTAGTGACGTGTGGCGAATCGGTAAATTTTCGCCCGACAATAATTGGATTGATTAGAGCGGGCAAAAGATCGTTTTTTATGACCGCAGACAGCTACTTCTGTATTTTAATCTCTCACCTGGTCCCAAAACGTCTGAGATGCTCTAAGTCTAGGCGCTGGATCCCCGATTTCACGGAATTAGTGATTCCGGGAGTCAAGCTATTTCAATAGATTTATCACCTACATTCTGTCGACACAATAATATATCGATATATCGATATATATGCAGGCGGTGATAAATCTATTGAAATAGCTCGACTCCCGGAATCACTAATTCCGTGAAATCGGGGACCCATGCCTAGTATCTCGGTATACCGATAGTTAATAATTCAAATTATATTCCTCTCCGATAGTCAACTGTTTGATAGGTCCCTCTCTTGGTTGTGTGGCATTCTAACAAATCTCAGCCCTTTAACTCGCTAGTAATTGTGAGTGAAGGAGAGAGTGAAGGAGAGAGAATATCTGATACTTTTTAGAAGTTTTAGTTCTTTTCGAATCAGCTATTTATGCATGCTATCGGACCACAAAGAAAGTGAGAGAGAGAGAGAGAGAGAGAGAGAGAGAGAGAGAGAGAGAGAGAGAGAGAGAGAGAGAGAGAGAGAGAGAGGGGGGGAGAGTTTTGTCAGCTGCCACCACCGCCCAGTGGTTCCCCTCGGTAACACTCATGCACGACCACCCTGTTAGTGTATGAGTGGCTGAGAGTGGTATTGACACTTTATTTCTGAAGGTCAACGATGAGTACTCTCATCATAGTAGAGAACACTCTACGCTCCTAACCCACCCAGCTTCCCAGGTTTTTCTTAACTAACTCCACAGCTTATTATGTCACAAGTAAAGAGCCTACGTCCTATATCTCCCCAATTGACCGGTAGTGTTTCACTGGACCCTTGGTAAGATTGTTCCTAATTGTTGCTAATATTGATTCTGCTGGTTATTAAAGCACATTTCAACAGATGTATCTCCATGTTCCCTATCCCCAGCAGTCCCAAGGGCTAAGGTCCACACCTCCCATACATACCCTACCGGACAAGGTCCCAGCACCCAGGAGCATAAATCGAAAAACAAACAAAAAACTGTAAAAGAAGGATAAAATTGTTATAGATGCGATGGAGCGCGTAAACCTCTGTAGGCAATATATAGTCTTAGGTACATAAACACCTGTAAAACCAAATATAACACTACAAAAAATCTATAAAACAAAAAAATCATTAAAAGATGTAAAACAAAACAAAAAATCATAAAACCCTGCAAGACCGCAAAACCAAATAAAAATGTTAAAAACAGTTAAAAACCCAGCAGATTATAAAAGATGATTTAAATTAATTCAGACATACCTTGCCAACCTGTTCAATGGAAATTCAAAGTACTAAAGTATTTGTCACTATGCCCCCATCTTTGGTTAGGCATTGTACAAGTGGCAGGCATCTTACGCCACCTTGCTCAGCTTGGCACCCCTTGTAATATACAACTAACCCACTCTCATCTCCTTGTCTGTCTTCTTTTTCCCCTATATCGGTCTTGCATCCCTTTCAAATCCTTTCCCAATCCTAACGTGGTGCCTCGTGCCGACAGGATGTATGGTTACGGGTTAGAAGTAACCAATAACGAAGGCTACTACGGGGGCGTAATTCCCCCGGCTCTGGGTGAGCGGGGCAACGGCCAGAGCAGTTTTTCTCCCTAGCGTATTATCCAGGTGGACGCATGTCCACCGATTACTGATTAGAAATATCTATATGGTAGTTGGTGAATCGTTGAAACTCAATCTTATTGTTATTATATAATTGTTAATATGTCATCTTTATCCTCATCCCGTACTAAGTGGTCGGAGGCTGATAACATTTGTTTGTTATTTTGTCACCATAGAAGCCGACCAGGTACGGCTGGGGTCTGGAAAAGACTAGAACGGCTATGGGAGGATGCGGGCCATCCCCACAGAACTGGTAAAGCCCTAGCCGGACAAGTCCGATCCATCATGAATTCTTCAAAAATGATTTCCGATTCAAAAAAATTACAAATCCAGTCTATAGTCCAGTCGGAATTATCTAATCCTTTGTCATCAGGTCCTCTACCCTTATCAATCCCTAGTGAGCACACAGACACTTTCACAGATCTCACTTCACCTAGTCCTGCCGCAGGGCTGTCAGCGGCCGTCACAAGTCCTACACAGTTAACCACCCCACAGCCCACTGTCACCTTCACCACTGATTTACCCCCAGACCCAACCCCACAATCACTTACACAGTCACCCCCGCCCCCATCTTCACAGCCACACCCGCCCCCACCTTCACAGTCACCCCCACCTTCACAACCACCCCCACCTTCACAGTCACCCTCACAATCATCCCCACCCCCACACGCACAGTCACCCCTATCTCCACCACAAGCTACACCTCCCCTGGCTCCATTGCCACAGACTACAGAGAGTACTACCCAATCAAATCGAATCACATGGTCACACGACATGATCACACTTCTCATCCAGTTGCATTGGCAGTCTGAACCGAACAGGAGAGGTATATGGAATCGTGTGGCCTTAAAATGGAACACCCATCCTGCTCACCACCCTACTCGCACCGCTTCACAGTTAAGTACTCAGTTTCGCTACACTACCCAGTCCGGGCGCTTATCTGCCCAAGTCCTCAACGAGATCCGGACTGCAATCGAACCAACGGTGCCAGTCAGCCCAGATGCAATTCACGACAATAACGTCAACCCCCACCCACCTCACACCCCACAAGCACCCGCCCGTCCTGTTCAGCAACCACATTCCCGCCACACTCGACCCCCCCGTGAGTACAACACCCAACTTACGGAAGCCCAGATTGTGTCTGTTAAAGAGAAACTAATTGATCTCATGGATGATCCCTCATCGATCAAAGTCAAGGATCTAAGACACCGAAGGTGGAAGGACATACGGGACGAGATAGACCACATCACACCAGCCATTGTACGCATCCCTACACCCACACTCACATCACTCAACACACTACTCCTAGCTGTTGCTCACACTGTCAGGGATAGAATTGGTGAACCTCCTCCGCGGGATGCAGATTCAGATTCTCCTAATGCCAATACCAAGAAGGTTAAAGCTCCGTTGTGGAAACGCAGACTAGATCGGTCCGTCCTCCTACTGCGGGGAGATCTTTCCAGGTTAACGGAAATGTCACAAGGTAAACGGCTAAAGGAGTCTACCCAGTTGGAGCTTAACCGTCGGTATCCCCTACTTAAGTGTAAAGGTCTCCCTACCACCATCGAAGAGGTCAAACAGCGTCTCTTGGCCAAATCTGCGAAGATAAGGAGATACAACAAAAAATCGCAGACATATCGGCAGAACCACCTCTTTGAGACCCACCAGCGTAACTTTTATAGATCTTTAGGCAACCCTCCTGATCCAGCAACAACACAACTTGCTGCAGAGGCGGATCCGGAGGAGTACACCGGTTTCTGGGGAGGCATTTGGGGAAGCGAGATGGGGTACAACACTGAAGCCGATTGGCTACCCACAGTTGAAACAGAGATGAATACAGTGGTGCCCCAGCCCGATTTCTCAATTGCCCTGGAAACAGTTGCCGCCCGAGTCAAAGGGATGAGCAACTGGACCGCCCCCGGAATCGATGGCCTCCACGGATTCTGGCTCAAGCACGTTTGTTGTCTTCATAGCCGGTTGGCTACTCTCATTTCAGAGAGTCTTCTTACTGGTAATATACCTAGCTGGATGACCGAAGGAAGGACCTTCTTACTTATGAAGGATCCTGGTAAGGGATTCCATGATCCGAGCAACTTCAGGCCTATTACATGCTTACCTAACATCTGGAAGCTTACCACAGGCATCCTTGCAGACCAGATTTATTCGCACCTAGACGCTAACGGGCTCTTCCCGGAGGAACAAAAAGGATGCAAACGGAACAGCCGGGGATGCAAAGAGCAGCTCCTTATTGATAAATTGATCCTTAGGCAAGCTAAGAGACTTAAGCGATCTGTTCACATGTCCTTTATCGATTACAAAAAGGCCTACGACTCGGTCCCTCACTCTTGGATCTTAGATTCTATGTCACTATGCAAGATACACCCGTCCATTATTTCTTTCTTTAGAACTTCCTTTTCCCAGTGTTCCGTAAATCTTTTCCTTAGCGGCAGAGACCTAGGTAAGGTCCCCATCAAGCGTGGTCTGTTCCAGGGTGATTCAGTCTCCCCCATACACTTTATTATTGCCCTTATCCCCCTATCTTATCTTCTGAGCCGCTCTGACTCTGGTTTTAAAGTTCTCTTACCATCGGGCGATGAAACCAATATCAATCACCGCCTATATATGGACGACCTGAAACTATATGGCCGCAGTGCTGCTGAGCTTAGCTCACTCCTAGAGGTCACTGCTAAATTTAGCAGAGACATCAACATGGAGTTTGGACTGAGTAAATGTGGTACTGTGCATGTGGTGAATGGCCAGAGAGTAATACTGGACGGCATATCCCTTCCGGATGGTTCTGCCCTCCCTGAAGTCGAGGAAGGGGGTTATAGGTATTTAGGTATTTTAGAAACTGATATTATCCTTAATAAGCGTATGAAAGAGATTACTTCCACGGAATATTTTCGCCGTATTAAACTGCTCCTTAAATCCTCTCTTACTAGCAGAAATCTTATTACTGCTATAAATAGTTGGGCGGTCCCAGTTATCAGATACGGTGCAGGTATTCTGTCCTGGACAGTAACGGAGACTAAGGGTCTTGATACACAGACACGTAAACTACTTCGCAAATCGGGTGCCATCCACAGCCAATATAGCGATGTGGATCGTCTTTACGTCAGCCGGAAAAGGGGAGGTAGGGGTCTCCAACGCATGGAAGATGTTATCGTTAGAGAAGAGGTAGCGTTGACTTCATTTTTCAATGACTCTAACGATTCTAAACTTCAGAGCCTCTTCTCTGCGATGAACGTCGAAGGTATGCTTCTTAGGGATCCAGAGGACGGAGAGGTACTTAAATTGCAACACGAGAACCGGTTGATCGATATGTGGAAGGCTAAACCGGTTCATGGCAGGTTCCTGCAACAGTTAGAGGAGGGCGGGTGTTCTCTGAATGAAACTTGGTCCTGGCTCCTTAAACAGAGCATGCCAAAGAATACAGAAGCAGTCATATTTGCTGCTCAGGACCAGGCTCTACCAACTAATTGGTTACGAGCAATCATTCAGAGAGCGGCTGATACTTCTCCGCTGTGCAGAATCTTGTCGTGAACACAATGAATCGGTGGAGCACATACTTAGCAATTGCCAAAAGCTAGCTAACTCTGAATATAAACAACGGCATGATCGAGTTGCGGCTGCGATACATTGGGGTATGTGTATCGATTCTGGGTTCGAGACTACCACTCCTTGGTTTCTTCATTATGCAGAAAAGGTACTAGAGAATGAACGCTATAAGATCTTATGGGACTTCCTTATCCAATGTGACAGAACTATACAGGCCTGTAAACCTGATTTGGTGCTTGTTGACAAACGGAAGAAGGAAGCGATTATCGTGGATGTGGCTGTGCCAAAAGAACGGCTTGTTGCAGATCGAGAAATCGAAAAGGTTCAGAAGTACCAGGAGCTCCGGAGAGAAATCCAGAGCATCTGGGGGTTATCTAAGGTAACGGTCGTGCCTATAGTAATAGGCACGCTCGGCGGTGTAACGGATAAACTCCCAGAGTATCTATCCCGGTTGACCAAACGCATCTCGTCTTCCCAGTTGCAGAAAACTGTCCTATTCGCATCCTCTAATATTCTGAGGAATTTCCTTGACATGTAAAATTGTTATTTTGTAGTCTAAGTTAAGTTTTGGGCACAGAGGATTGTAATAACTATTTCCCTGTCCGCTTTCAGTTCCACTTTTCTTAGTGACGTCAATCCTCTGCGCCCATATGTTTTAATTTTTCCGGAGCCCAAGAGAGTGGTTTAGGCAGGTAGCTTCTCGCTCGCTCCCCTTTCGTTCTCTAAACCTGTCGTTCCCTTCTTGGGCTCCTCTCTAGCTCTAGACTTCTTTATGTTTATATTGTGTCAACCGACTTCAGTGGTATTTGGGGCCTATATCGTTATGTCCATCTAGTGGCTGTGGGTAGTTTAAGTTAAGCTTTGGGCACAGTGGGTTGTAATAACTATGCCCCCTTTCCGCTTTCAGTTCCACTTCCCTAGTGACGTCAATCCCCTGTGCCCACTTGTATTTGTTTCCGGAGCCCAAGAAAGCGGTTTAGGCAGGTAGCTACTCGCTTCCCTTTCTTTCTCTAAACCTGCCGTTCCCTTCCTGGGCTCCACCCTAGCGTTAGACTTCTTTATGTTTCGATGTTATCTGACCATTGTTGGTATTACTATAGCGGCTGTGAGTAGTTTAAGGTAGGATTTGGGCACAGTGGGTTGTAATATCTATCTCCCTGTTCACTTTTAGCTCACTTTCTCATAGTAACGTCAACCCCCTGTGCCCACATGTTTACTTTACGGGGCACAAGAGAGTGGTTTAGGCAGGTCGTCTCCTCTCCGCTCCTCTGTCCCTTGGGTACGGGTGCAGAACTCGGACCCTTTCTCTCCTAAGCCTGCTGTTCCCCTCTTGTGCCCCTCCCTAGATGTAGAGTTTTCATTTTGTGTGTCCCTATGTTTATTAAATATTTTATGTACTCATTATGGCGGGGTAACATCCTTTTTAATCGAGTTCATTATCATTCTGCTACCCTTATATCTCCCCGCCCTTCTGGGTTCCGTTGTTATCTTTATTCAGGTACCCCCTTTTTCCTTAGGTGTGACAATGCATCCGGAATTAGGGGATCTTACCTGTCCGAGGCGGGCTCACGCCCGCCGTCGGATAGTGCGTGTATTCGATTGAGAGAGAGAGAGAGAGAGAGAGAGAGAGAGAGAGAAAGAGGAATTGTTAGGCCACCAGGTAGACTTGATTCTTACTAACTGCATAGCTCCAGCATCGTTTTTGCGAGACTTTTAGAAATGTTGACTTTAGTTTCCTATCTCTGTCTCGCTCTCTCTCTATCTGTCTCGCTCTCTCTCTACCCTCGACACCACTACTGATAATAACTACGCGAATTTCATGGACATTTTCCCTGAGAAAGTTTCTTTACTAACTGACTCCCATGCAGCTTGAAAGGAAATAATTGCTGGGATCTTGGTTGCTATCAATAGAGTTGCTACGTTAGTACGTTTTGCAGGATCCAAAAGGGCTTGCATGTGTCCTAAATTTATTTCAATTCATAATGTTATTGAGGAAAAAGTATAATACATCGCTCGTTATACAGCTCCTAGAGAGGTAGCCTGAGGTGTCTCATCGTGTGTTATGTGCTAAGAGTCCGGCTGCTGTTGGGAGTCATACTGTAGAACTTGAAGAGAGAAATGAAAGATGGGCAGGTAGATATATCTATTAATTAGAAAATCTGAACTTCAACTCTGCAACGTTCTCTCTCTCTCTCTCTCTCTCTCTCTCTCTCTCTCTCTCTCTCTCTCTCTCTCTCTCTCATCTAGTGCACAGGAGCGTCTGAACGTCATATCATATGCCAATACTCGAATATTAGCTGGATATATCGTATGCACTGCCGAGAGTAGAGAAAGAGAGGACATCGAGAAGGGAGAGAGAACACTAAACAGAGGAGGGAGAAAGAGAACAGAGGAGGGAGAAAGAGAACAGAGGAGGGAGAAAGAGAACAGAGAAGGGAGAACAGAGAAGGGAGGAGGGAGAACAGAGAAGGGAGGACAGAGAAGGAATTGAGAGAGAACAGAGAAGGGAGAGAATTGAGATCAAATGGGTCGCCCACCGGGTGGAAATGTTATCCTAATACTGTCATTAGAAAAGGATAGCATGTGAATGAACTGATCAAGAAAGGTGCTTGTTGGGGGCTGGGAGGAATAAGTTGGGGGGTTGGTTGTTGGTCCGGTTCGAAGAGTGCAGTATGGAGAGTAAAGGAGACAAAGGGAAGGGGTAGGACTTCCGTTGTTATCTTATCGGTGTACCCCCCTTTTCCGTATGTGGTGACAATGCATCCCGGATTTAGGGGATCTTAACATGTCCGCAGGCGGTCTCACGCCCGCCGTCGATAGTGCGTGTATTCGATTGAGAGATAGGAGAGAGAGAAGAGAGATAGGAGCGAGAGAGCGAGAGAGAAGAGAGAGAGAGAGAGAGGATAGATACTATATAAGTATCTAGCGAGACGTGAGCTCTAATCGCGCTCGTATCATCTATATAAGAGAGAGACTTGTGCTAGCCGAGCTCGCTCGCTAGCTCTCCTTCTCTCTATCTAAGGCTCGCGGTGTGGTCCATCTCTCTCTCTCTCTCTATCGAAGATAACATTGACGTGTAATTGCTACAATTATGCTTAAAATATGTGACACAGAGACCTCCTTCTTATACTTTGCTCAATAGGTTTTTACCTTATTTCTCGCACTTCTATTGTCGCGTTCCTCACGCTCCTTTTCCTCTACTTTTTTTCCTCTCCGGTCCCCTTTTTTCCTTTCTACCACCTCCTCTATCGCCTGTGGTGGTCATCTTGTCCCTTGACCTCATTAAAAAAATTGAATTCTTCCTGATATTAACAAGATCTTCATTCTTTTTATTTTGAACAACATTTAGAACTTTTTCTCACAAACCATATAAATAACTCGTTCAATATCATCGGTCCCTGGCTCCACCAACGCATACACAAAAAAAAAAAAAAAAATTGCGTAGAGGTTGTGATCTTCAAAAATTACGGTGGCAACCCAAAAACGCTCTTTACTCATAATAATTCTTACTAAAATGAAGCTAAAACAATTAGACACAACACGACTTAAGTAAAAGTTATTAGACGCTCTCTCCCTCGGCCGGTTGCTTTCCCCCTCACTCAGCCGCCCCCCCCCCCTCTAGGTTTCACCAATCCCCTGGATCCATCTCTCTCCCCCCCTCCCCTACCACCCCCCCCCGCGCCCCCCCCCACCCCTCCTCCCAACCACCCCTCCTCCCCAGCCCCCCCCCTCCCACACCCCCCCCCCCTCCTCGACCCCTGTTTCCTCCTTTCCTCGAACCAACGACATAAAACTGTCAAGTAAAAGAGCAGCCACCAGTAGGAGTAGACATACAGTTAGGGACCTAGTCATAATAGATAAATTAGAATACAAGTCCAGATACAGAGTGTTTATAGTAGGCCATCTTGCTCAAGCACCCCCACACTGCTTTATAAATGTATAGGGGGCTGCTACTAGGAGATGGAGGGGAAGAAAGGTGAATCCACGCCGATGACCGCTCTGGAAGAGGCACAGATACGCGAAAACCAGCGGTTACGTGGAAGGGCTAGTGAGAGATATAGCATTAAACAAGTGAACCTTGAGCCGATGACCATGTGGAAAATGGGTGACTGTCTGATCGATAAGAAGAGATTTCCAATAGGAAGAAGAACGATAGCAATAGCTATTCCGGAAAACCACAGCACTAGAAGTTTGACAGTACAGCATAAGTAGTAGTCTGTTTCAATTGAATATCCCGATTGGATCTAGTAGTGTAGGAACATCGTCGAGAGCCTTGATATACAGGTAATTTGGAAGTATCACAGGTACTAACCATCATAACCTTATACATAAGTTTCATGTCATTGTACTTGAATGAAGATTAATGTTAGGATATTAAGTGTGATCAGGTGACTAGGATAGATCTGGAATTACCTCAGCAGTGAGGGTGTGAGACACCGAGTAACCACGTGATAGACCTCTTCTGTGCAGCTTCCAGTGAATCGAAGCAACCCAACAGAGTGGGGAGCCCAAACTGGAGAGCAGTGGCGCAAGAAGAGATCGAACCAAGTAAGAACAGAGTTCCGGCGTTTGATTGAGGTTTGCCAACAAGTGGGTTGTTCTACACTATGTTGAATCTGTCATGAAGCGTTCAAGAATGTTCTCAGTATTCAGTCCAATGAAAGTTTGGGTTTATTGACCAAGTACCCCAGATCTCTCTGAACAGTGACATTTATCCAAGACAGTATCACCTAGACCTAGGAATTGTAGGAAACAGGGGAGCTCGCCCCATGATCCTCACCACCTTGATGAAACGGGTAGAAACAACTTTTAACTTACTAGGATGAAACTTCATCTTGTTTATGACTGGACCAGCTGTGAAGATTTACCAAATCCTGCATGTCCAAGTGATCCTGCATACTATCGATCTTAGCCTCAGAGTTCCGATCAGCACTACAAGGCTATCTTACACTCACCATGCACACCACTCATGATGTCAATTAATGAATAGTACAAATAAAAAGGGGGCCTAGGAACTACGTTGTGGGACACCGGATATACCCCTGCGACTAGAGAGAATCTTTCCCCCAATAACCACTTGTTGATTGCGATCACAGAGATAATTACGAATAAAGGAAAGCATATTGCCATCTATATTAAATCTATTTTTAAGTTTATGCAGAATTAAATCATGATTAACGGAATCAAAAGCTTTACTAAAATCAAAATAAATAAGGTCAGAGGTACGTTTGTCATTGTCGGTCAGAACTAGGTCGTCAAACACAGAAACAAGCTGGGTCAGACAAGACCTCCCCGGCAAGAATCCGTGTTGTCTACTGTCAATTTTGTCGTAACAATGTTCTAATAGTCGCTGTGTAACAATTCTCTCGTAAACTTTACTCGCAATGCAGGTCAGAGAGATAGGGCGGTAGTTCCGGACATCCCTCTTGTCTCCAGACTTGTGAACAGGAACAACATTGGCAGACTTCCAGATAGACGGAAGTCCGCCGCCGCCGTACGCCTGCTCAAAGAGCAGAGACAAGGGATAAGCCAGAGCTCCCGCACATCTCTTGAAAATAATACTATGTAGGTTGTCGGGACCAGGACCCTTGCGAGCATTGAGTTTAGATAAGACGTTGTACACAGAGCTAGCCGAGAAGTCACAAAGAATGGAGGGGTCATTGCTGTTAACATCAATATCATAGCTACTCGATTCAGAAAAATTGGAGGCAAATTGCTTATTGAAAAGGTTGGCTTGGTCCTCCAAATCAGACCTAAACACCTCACCATCATTGACAATGAGTGGTATTCTGGTAGACTTGGAGGTAACTTTAACCTGTCTCCAAAATTTCCTACTAACGGTGTCACAATCCTCGATGTCACAGTATAGTCTCTCTCTCTCTCCTCTCTCCTTCTCTCTCTCTCTCTCTCTGCCTCTCTCTCTCTGTCTCTCTCCTCTCTCTCTCTCTCCCTCCTCTTCTCTCTCCTCTCTCTCCTCGGTCTCTCCTCTCCATATCCCTCTCTGCTCTCTCTTTACACCAATTACGCCCGAATATTATGCCGCGAAATACACACAGCCAGAACAATAATTACACTGTTAATCCAGGAATTTTCCAAGCCCCTTCGTCATACCCAACGTTATAATTGCTATTCTAATCACACAAATGCCAATGCCATATAGCCAATAATAAATTATGTAAGGTATAAGGGACTAGGGTTAACTCCATTCCTAAAAAGTTTCGCCCAGCCCCATGGTTTTTTAGAGATGGACCATTTATTTCTAAACTTTTTTTGAACAAAGCCTCTCCTCTGTCAGTTCATTTCACTCAATGGTCCGGCGTTAGTGAGGTCATGCTCTCCCTTTTGTTCTGGTCTCGGCTGTCAGTTGATTAATTTCAAGCAAGAAAAGACATGAAAGAGAGTGAGATGATAGAGAGAAGAAGAGAGAGAGGAGTAGAGAGAGAGAGCAGAGAGAGAGAGAGATACTGTGAGAGAGAGAGTAGAGGGGATAAACCACCATGGGGCCAGATCTAGTGAATGGACCGGAACAAAGCGCATATATTACAGCCACAGGTCCAATTTCCCAAACGGTAACAACCTCCAAAATGCGATCAACTCTAGTACTCCATGTCGTTATTTTATTCTCCCTTCTCCCCCCCCCCCTCTCTCTCTCTCTTCTCTCTCTCTCTCTCTCTCTCTCTCTCGCTCTCTCGTCTCTCTCCTCTCCTCCCCCTCACTCTCCCATCTCCTCTCTCTCTCTCTTTCTCATCTTTCCTCTCTTTCTCTCTCTCTCTCTCTCTTCTCTCTCTCTCTTTTGCTCTCTCTTTCTCCTCTCTCCTCGGGGGGGGGGGGGCTCTCTCCTCGTCTCTCTCTTCCGATCTCTCTCTCACGCTCTCTCTCGGCTCTCTCTCTCTCTCTCTCTCTCCCCTTGGTCCACTTCTCCCTCGAATGTCCTTCACAGGCTCTGCCCCTCCTCGTCTCGCGCTTCTTCGCCAATCTCTCTCAATGAGCTCCTACGTCTCTCCTCCTCTCTGCTCTCTCGCCTCTCCCCGCCTCGTCTCGTCTCTCTCGGTCGGTTCACTCTCTTCCTGTCTCTCTCTCTCTCTCTTACCCCTGGGCTCTGTCGCCCACTCTTCATACAGGGCCGTATATCCACGCCCTCTTCTACAACAGACATGATCTCACTGCAGTACCATTACATGGTCAGCCCCCCCTTGCCCCCCTTAACCCCCTCAAAAACAACGCTGCTTTCTCTCTTTGAAAATTTTCTATTTCTAGCACCAATAGTGAAAGATCCCATCCCAACACTGTCTTTGTATTTCTTCTCTCACAAACAACTTTTCTCCAGAGATCGATCTTCCGCTTTCATTTGAGAGAGGTGTAATAGTGCTGCAAGAATACCAATCACTTTGGGTGATGCATCTCTCGCTCCGGTCCTCCCCCCGCTCTCTCTCTCTCTTCTTTCTCCCTCCTCCTCTCTCTACTCTCCTCTCTCTCTCGTCTCTCTCTCTCTCTCTCTCTCTTCTCTCTATCTATCTCTCTCTCTCTATCTCTCTCTATCTCTCCCTCTCCCGTCTCACAAATGATAACATCCTCTTCCGCGATCTTACACCAGACTGTACGTCCATTCAATGCGATCTTGCTATTATACCCCGGAGGGAAAGAACCGGAGAAATCAAAAATAAAGGAGATTTAATACGAAACTTTTTTGCACCCTGTAACACTTTTCTCTCCCCATTTTGATTTTCTCACGCACATACACAGATGAGCGTCGCTTCTGCTGCAGTGACACCCTGCTAATAGCTTGGACTCACAACGCAATATATGCCTGGAAGGAAACGTAAAAAGTGGAGAATGAGTGAGAGAAGAGAGAGAGAGAGAGAGAGAGGAGAGAGAGAGATAGATAGAGAAGAGAGAGAGAGAGAGAATGATAGTGAATAGAGAGGGAAGATCGATAGATAGAGAGTGGGAGAGAGGCATTTGCTGAAAATGCATTTTTGAAAAATAGAAAACGATGCCCCCGGGGCCGGTGGGGTCACGGTTTCAAATAGAACATGGCCATTACAAGTGGGAATATATTCGGCGATAAACCTGTTTTTCCCCCGCCATATCATATGTTTTTCCTCAACCACTTTCTTTTTTATCATTGTCATTTCCCTACACTCCACTATAAACACTCACGCTAAGCTATCCTCACTATCCCACTCGCCCTAACCTCCTCACTAGCTACCTCCTCCCTCTCTCTCACCCCCCCTAACCCAACACCCTCTCCCCCAACAGACCACGACGATGATGAGGAAGAGGAAGAAAGCACCAGCTGGGACCCTCCACCAACCAGACACCCCCGCACCACCCCGCCAAAGGTAATGGATACACAGGAGAGAGAGAGAGAGAGAGAGAGGCAGAGAGAAAGAGTTGTGACGTCATAGCGGTATCATGAGCGTCCCATTTTGGACTCTCATTCCAAGAAGTCTCGAGAATGAATGATGTGAAGTAGTGTGGCACAGCGGGGACTGGTGAAGTAAAAACTAAGTGTCCCCGTCATCACGTATATATTATCATAAGTTGATATGGTGAGGAAAGAGAGGGAAACTACGAGGGAGAACAAAAGGGAGGGAAAGAAAGACAAGCGACCAAGATAGAGATAAAAAGAGGCATTACGAGACAGAAAGACAGCAAGAAGAGAGAACAACACATGATATATTAACGTGTGTAAGATAAGAGGGACGACATGTTCATCACGCACATAAGAACACACTACATACACACTCACTTACCTCCCTGAGGGGCAAAAAGGGAGAACAACTAGTCGCCGTAATATAACTATTAGAGGGGAAATATTCATAGAATAGTGTCGGAAAAACTGAGAAATTTGTCTCACTGAACTATACGCCCAGATGCGTTAGATCAGGGTCGTAGTCCATCACACTCACCCCCCCCCCCCCCAGGGCTAATACTCACCCAGTGGCCAACTGGTGTGGTGTGTGTGGTCACGATAGGGCGAAGTTTGAGAACTAGGGACGTCCTTTCACTGTCCTTATACACAGGGAGGGCTTTTATTACACGTTAGTTCATATACCTCAATCCTCTTCGAAAAAAAAAAAAACAGACCTCAGTCCTCACATCCTCCTTCTGTCCTACATGACCTCACATCCTCTCTCACTGCGGCCCTGGTTCGGAACATGCCTCTCTCCTGCACCCGGTTAGAACACACTTCTCTCACGTGCCCTTTAGAACATCCTCTCTCCACGCGCCCCGGTTAGAACATGCCTCTCTCATCCTGGATGATTGATAGGTTTGGACACTGACAGCTACTTCGTGTTATTGTTTACATAGAACCTACTTCTACACCAGATCAAGAGCTACTAAATCACACTGGCTGCACTGGAGCTAGGCGGCAACTACATGTCGTTCTGTAGAAGGGAGAGTGATACATTCCTCGACCTAGACTTTATACAATAATTCATCCGCTATCTAAAATCATGTATTATCTTCTATTACTATTATCTGGCCATGGTCAATTGAATTATCTGTTATTTCAGGTAACGAATTCAGCTCGGGTACACCCTGCTCCAGCTGCGGCTTCTCGCCAAACCCGCTCCAGCTCCCTCTCACATCCCCGATAATGAGTAAGAAATCCGGAGAACTCTGGAGGAGATAATTCCGATCTAATTACAACTATTTCAATGTTTTGATTGAGTGACTATAAATTAGGTCCTATTATAACGCTTTCCCTCTTTCTAGATGCGTCAAGACGTTGCAGATACGGGAAGTTTCGGTCAGCCAACTCAGAACGACGTTGGAGGTAATGGAGACGTGCCTTCCGTACCCTTCTTGTCGATCAGCGGCAAGACGCGTGTGTAGTCACTTTAATTAATATGGTGTTTGTGTAGTTCCCTGATTTGTCATAGTACAAATATGGTAAATACCATGTTTTTGGGCGTGTCTATATAAGTTTGCCGACATGTTTGGTTGTTTCAAAATATACGGTATTGGTAGTTTTCTCTTTTTTTCCAAGGTTGCTGTCCATTGCGTTTGTTTTTTGTGTTGTCCCTGAGTGATTTTGATATTGTTCGCTGAACCGTAACCAACACTTCTGACGTATTTTATCCAGGGTCCAACCGTTATAACGAAACATGTCCGCTTGTGCATGGGTGTAATCATGAAATTAGAGGAATTTTCTGCCCCTCAAGGCGACACAATTATTCCTCGGCATAAAATGTAATCTCCGAATAAAACCGTCGAATAAAACTCACTAATTTAATTTCATAATTGTTGCAATGAGTAATTATCGTGTTTCTCACCACACCATCTGCCCAAATATGGACAAACCCTCCGTGTTTTTCTCACCATCCACACCAAATATTGACAAATCCAACTATGTTTCAACGCCTAAATATGGACAATACCAACACTTTCATTTTCATTCCCAAATATGGACACAACCACACATTTTCCAGCCGAAGGTTCCTCTGACCGAAACAAGACGAAACGCGACTGAGGACGTTTTTGGTACCCTATATCCTCCTCACCAACGAGTACTAATCAACGCATACTCTTTCTCTTTATCTCTCCTCCTGCTGTTGTAAATCCTTGTCTGCTGAGAGAGAAAACTACCTTGATCAAGTGAGTAATCGAGTAGAATTGGGGAGTTTTATTTTCTCTTTTTTTGTTGCCTGAATTTGCTTATTATGCTCTGCATCTACGAGTGATGTCTTTTTTCTTTCAAGCTGGTGCTGGGTTATGCACTCATCTCTCGATAATATGTGATGGTGTTGTATCTGTATCCGTGTCTGTACCCTACCCCCTAACCCCTACCCTAACCCCCTACCACCTAACCCGGGAAACCTAACTAACTCCCAAACCCTCTCGAATCATTTGGTTATTTTACCAAACCAACCAATAATAGGAACCCATTATCAGTTCCATTTCTCTTGGAATTTCCTCAAACTTCTAAACATCCCAGTCCTGTTATTTGATAATGACGACGATGATACGATGACATTGTCTTTCCTCTTGAAATCGAGCACCCACTTAACATCTGGTATTTCCATATCCCTGCTTCTGGTTTCTTTCCTTCTCCATTTTCCTCTTTCTCGTTCTGCCTATCTCTTATCTCTTTCAGTTCTTTCTTCCTTTCTTTTCCCTTTACTCTTTTTCCTTTTCTCGTTCTTTCCTTTAATTTGAATGTTTGATTGTCAATATTACAATGCATTTATGCCATGTTAAGTTATCCCTCAATCCTACATTCTTGGTTTAATGTATCGTTTTTGTATTTTTTTGAAATTTCTCCCTTCTCTCACTCTCTCCTCTTAGCTTTCTCCTTCCATTTGTGACCACGGTTTTACTTTTTTCCCTTTCCTCCTCCACTCAGTTGTTTTCTCTTTCACTCCATCTAGTGGCTAACCGGGGGGTGCCTGTTCCTTCTCACTAGTTCGTGACGCTGGATGCACTCATTTAATTTTTTTCGCTCCCCTACAATCATTATTACAAAAAACCGTAGGGCAGTGGATAGACGTAACGCGCAAAGTCACTCTTATTTGAAATCTCCTTGCTTCACTATTCTCTTGGTGCGCCGGCGCGACGTCCTTTCTATAGCAAGCGCGCAAGAGATCCCTTTCCTTCGAGACAAATCCTGCAGTCATCTCCTATGCCCCTGTCCTGGCGGTGCCTCCGGTCTTAGACTCTGTCTGGCAGTGTCTCAGGCCCTGTCCCAGTGTCCCTCAGTTCTTAGTCCCCCGGCCCTGTCTGGTGGTGTCTCAGACTCTGTCTGGACTGGCGGTGTCTCAACTCTGTCCTGGCGGTGTTTCGACTTCTGTCCTGGCGGTTGTCTCAGGACCTGTCTATTCTGATTCCTTCCGGAATACCAAGCATTTTCTAGCTGTAGCTCCGTGATTGGAATGTACTATGAATGTGCTAAATCCCCCATGATTAACTCTGATTTGAAGTTCCCATTACCACCCTCTCTCTCTATACCACCCCCACCCCCAGGGAAACCCCCCCTGCCTCCCCAACAGACCAAGAGCACCCTCTGATCATGCTCATAACTTGAGTTTAGTCAGGACACCGGAGGGGACGAGGTCCTGACTATCATAACATCGCCCTTAATATACCTCCGATAATAAGGGGTTTAGTTTAATATTTTTCTTGTTGTTTTATTTATTTCATTGCAAATTTATATTTGAAAATGATTTTTACAAAGCAATTACTCCACTAAGTATTATATTTATCCCATGTCACGTTTTGTCACGTTTTTCTCATCTATCTAGCAGCCAGATTCTAGCTGAAACTTTTTTCTGTTCATGAAAAA
Source organism: Hormiphora californensis (assembly GCA_020137815.1). Taxonomy (NCBI): domain Eukaryota; kingdom Metazoa; phylum Ctenophora; class Tentaculata; order Cydippida; family Pleurobrachiidae; genus Hormiphora; species Hormiphora californensis. The sequence continues at coordinate 7,423,289 of CM035357.1, forward strand.
ACGTGACATGCCCCCCCCGTGCCCCCCCCCCCCCTTCAACGTCTCACCTTTAATCGGTGGTGATTCAAACATTCAAATGTCTAAATTCATTACAGGCCCAGAATGGGATCGATTCCACCAGCATCATACAGCCCCCCTCAGCCAACAATTAGTTGATGATCGTTCACTAATAAAATACTCAATCAGCTTGCAGAGTATAGTTCAGTACATACTATACCGACTGGGAGTCAGGTACTAGAGAGTCATTATGATCAATTTGGCAGATAGAGATACTGATTTCTAGATTTAGCCTCTTGGACTAAGTACATCATGATACACTTAGATCATTGAGAAGACCCCAACCCCATCTTATCTAGCCCTAGCCCCAATCCCCATCCTTTCTCTAGCCCTAGCCCCATCCTTTCTACAGATAGACGATGACGATGAGGAACACAGATTGTACCTATGCAAAGAACGAGCTCCAGCTTAACCTGTACCTACACAACAAGAACAACCTGTTGATAACCAGCAACAACAACAACAAATTCAACCCGGGGTAGGTAGTAATGGTGGAGGAATCAGGGGGAACTGGAGGGGGATTGAACATCAGATTGTGTAGTAGAGCGGGAATTGGGTTAGTTAGTTACTGGGTGCACCAACTGATTAATTAACTGCAGTTAATTGACTCTAATTAACTCTATCCTAGGTACCAGAATCATCCAAGAGTTAGGAATCCCAGGGCACCGGTAACATACGTTCCGAGATACGGAATTACCAGAGAAATTACAATAAATTCTCTGTGGAGATCACTATGGGTTGTTGAATCTCTTAATCGTAGGTAAAATCAATTATAATCAGCAATTAAAAGTCAATACTTAACTATTATATTGCAGTTGAGTGACTTCTTTCTGTTTTAAAACTTCCCCTTCTTAACTTTATTTGTCTCCCAGGCACAGACAACAGTTTGTTACTTCTCATCGAAGCGGCCAGGTGAGGTTTTCCCACTCATTGCTGTGCTGCCGGTTCTCCCAAATCGAGTCCGAACGACAGGCCTGGATAATGTTACAACACGATTTGTGGACGAAAAAACAAATTGCGATGACTAACTTGGCTATCTGCGGAACAAGATCATTAAGATGAGGAAGCGGTGAAGAGGGCAGAGTTTTATCTCAGTCCGGGACACCCGCATGATGAGCTCGAGCGTGTGGCACTTTAAACTTACCACTTCGACGATACAGGTATAACAGTCTAGTGTAGTATATACGTATTTCACTCTGTTCATGGATTAGACGAGTGAAATCTAAGGTCTTTGATTTCGGGCTGGGAATGGGTGTCGCCGACACTCACGGTGGGGGGGGGGGGGGGGTGGGGGGGGGGGGGGGGGGGGGGGGGGGGGGGGTATTTAGGATAAACCGTATCTGCCTTCCTATATTTGCAAGGTATCCTTCGCTGACAGTTTTCTACTTAACAACA
>CM035357.1:7424840-7624510 GCA_020137815.1 Hormiphora californensis
AGAGACGCCTGTACTAGCTGGGGCCCAATTAAAACTAACAAAATTGCTAAATCCCTGGCGTGCCCATATGCATCTCCGTGTAAACCCTCCTTCATCATCAATTACAATCAGTCCACATCCACTTTGGAAACATTGACCTGTGCCGCTGATGTTCTGGTTGGCGGGTCTGCCACCCCACTTTCTCCCCCTCCTTTCAAAAACTGCCACGCACCACCCCACATTTTTGATCAAAAGATTCACACGGCAGACAATGTTTTGAAATTTTTGGACAATGCATTTCAGTTGATATCGAACACTCGCTCGGCACCCGGCTTCGACAACATATCTTACTCTACTCTTCAAGCTGGATGGGAGATCCTCAAAGGTCCCCTATCCTCAATTTACAGGGACTGCTTTGTACTAGGGGCCGTGCCGACCCAATGGCTCTCATCTAAAGGAGTGCTTCTGAAAAAGCCTGGCAAGAAAGGAGACCAACCCAAACACTTCCGCACCATCTGTCTTCTCCCCACCTCCTGGAAATTGCTAGGGAAGCTGATCCAACAACACCTCAGAGCGGATCGAGATTTCTTATCTTTCCTACATCCGCTTCAATTTGGTTTCGTGCCATGCAAGGGTACAGTGCATGCCCTTAGTGCCGCTATTTCCATTGTCGAATCTGCCCTAGTAAACAAATCTTTTTGCGTGGGATTATCAGTCGACATTGAGGGAGCGTTCGATAATGTAAATGCCGACCAGGTCATTGAAGCTTTTAAGCGTCACAATGTTCCTCCCCCCGTCCTTGAGATTATCGATTTCTATCTCCACAACAGGTCTGTCACGTTATCTTTAGATGATTGCAAGATTTCAAGATACTGTCTAAACGGTGTCCCACAAGGAGATACCCTGGCTCCTGATGGTTGGAACGTGACTACTACTGAAATATTAACAAGGGTCAATCAACATGAATATCTACAAGCGGAGTGTGATGATTTCCTTGGTCTCTGCTGGGGAGACAATCTTCTCGACATCCTTCCTCGTTCACAGTGGATCCTCGACTGCATCCTCGAATGGTGTGCAAAAATGGGGCTGAGAGTAAGTCCCACCAAGACTCAGGTTATCATTTTTACACATCGCACCAAGCTACCGCCGTCCATTCCACCTCTTCATGTCTACGGTAACCCAGTCCCCTACGTACCAGTTCTAAATTACTTAGGGGTAAAGTTAGACAACAAGTTAAGATGGAATGCCCATATTGACCAAGTATGTTCCAAAGCACAACGACTTCAATATGCTACTGAGAGGCTCTTTGGGGTTGACTGGGGCTCTCACCCTAACGCTCTAAGATACATTTACGACAAGGTCATCTCTCCTATGGTAACTTACTCTTCTCATATCTGGGTAGGTGCATTATCTAAGGAGGGCAACAAAGAAAAGCTAGAAAAGATTACATTATCATCTAGCAGAGGATGTACTCTTGGGGGCAAATCGGCGCCGAAGGTGGCTCTCATCAAGATAGCTGGACTTGATCCTCTTACAACTAAAGTAGTTGAGCAGTCGAGGAAGACTCTTTTAAACAACAAACTCTGGACCGAAGGTCTTCCCTCGAAAGGAAAGTTTACACCCCACTCTGAATTGATACCTCAGAACATAAAGGACGATTTCCACGGTCTTCCCATTGACAGACTAGACTCCCCTCTCTACCTTTCATCAAGAGTTTTCCGTGCCTCTCTAGATTCAGAATCAGAGTCAGAGGTTCAGTATGATCTTTATTGTTATACTGATGGATCTAAATCTGGAGATCTCGTAGGGGCAGCCTGGCACGCCTTCCTCTCGCCTAACTCTCACAGAACTGCTCAACCGATCACTGATCTACAGGAGACCATCCGTCTGCCTCCCCACTCCACAGTATGTCAAGCGGAGCTTTTTGCGATAGGAAGAGCTGCGATGGGAATCTACCGCTTTCTGGAATTTCATCCTAGTTCCACGGTTGTTATATACACAGATAGCCAGGCAAGCATAAGCTGTGTGTCAGCCCTTTCAACCAAGAGTGCTGTTGTAGCGGCGACTTTTGAGGCGCTCAATCTTCTGGGATCAGCCCATCAAACTTCTCTTGTCTATTGCCAGGCTCACGTGGGTATTGCCGGCAATGAAAAAGCGGACAAACTAGCCAAGCAAGCTTGTAATCAGGAAAATATTTTCCCTATCCCTATTCCTAAATCACACATTCGATCAGTATGCTCCTCTCTCGCCCATACGGAGGTCAATGATCGACTATCTCAATTGAGAAACAAATGCCTCTCATCTAACACTCTTCTCGACATCATCCTGAAACTCAATTTTCAGCAAGAGACTATCTTCAATCTTCCCAGAACAGACCTAAAACTTCTCACAAACTTTCTTACCAACCGGGGATCCATGCGCTCGTATATCCACCGGATAGATCCCACCTCGGATCCCCTCTGCCGATTCTGTGGTCTCAATGAAGAAACAAACTTCCATATTCTGTGCTCCTGCCCAGCACTCTGGAAGACGCGTCACCTCCACTTCGGCCTCTTCAACTTCACCTCTCCACCGGACTCCCTTTCCCCTGACATTCTACTAAAATTTCTCATCGACATCAAATACTCTTGACTTCTTCCAGAACCCACTCTTCCTCATCGCAGGAATTCCTCGGCGGTAGTGCAATTATTTCTATACTCTCAGAGTTGACTTTTTATTTATTATCATTGCTGTTTCGAGTTTCTCACTTCTAGGCCCCCTTTGTTTCTAGAAGTATTTATCTTGCCAGTTTTTCTGATTCGTACAGTTTTTATCTTCCTCCCTTTTATGCTTACGTGTTTGACTATCGTCTCCCTCCCCTCCCCTCCTTTATCCATGTCTCCCCTCTCCATCACCATTCTCTCTAGCTTTTAGGCGGAGGGATGATTTTAAGGCTCTGGTAGATTTCAGAGTTATCTACTGCAAGGGGATCGTTCAGATGATTTACCTACACTCAAGTCCTACACTCTCTTCAGACTACATCTATCTCACTATCATGTATTTATTTTCCTCATATTCAGGAAGGGTAACTTGGTCTAAGTTGTGGCTCATCAGTCATTGGACCATCCGGTCCATTTCTATCGGTTTAATTCGCGGACTATTATACTCACATAGTACATACGTCTCTATATACTATTTCACTCCAGTATTGTTATTTTATTAAGATCACTATATAGCGGGCTGTCCTCGTGTATCACTTCCTTCTATCCATATCTATTTCCCTATATTTATACATATATATTATATTCTCTAGGGGGAGGAATCTTATAATCGAGAGGGATGGGGACAGACCCGGGCACAGACGTTATGACCGCAACCTTTTCCCTTCGGGGAAGGCTCTTATTACCCTTTCTTTCAGCATGTTTGTTAATTTCATGTCTACATGTTTAGGTTTATTAAGTACTATATACTTTCTTTAATTGCTTCACGTGCTCCTACACACGTATCCGTGTCGGTCAGCTCAGACGGTCGTCTGCAGCCGGTCGTGATCACTGGCCGGTATCCCGTTCTACTCCCCAGGATATAGGGATCTAGAGCCAGCCAAAATCCCTCCCACAGCTTCTTTTCTCTTCCCAAACTCAAACCAAAATCTTACACTTTCCAAAATCCCTTATTATATCCGGAGGCTAGGCAAAATGATGATACTGAACATCTGAGTCTTCCTCCGTGTCTTTCCATATTATTACCTATTATTATTATAACGGTGCCGACAGTAGCTTGCTGCTCAGTGGCTATACCGTAGTACTACCAAACCAAACCATACCAGAGGGAAAGAGAGAGAGGGGACTACAAGAGTTGGTGGGCTAGCACCTGGACATATAATTAGTGATTATGAGCAGTCCCCTTGGCTGTACGCGATCAACTCACGTGTCGGTCAGGTCTACTGCTAATTCATGAGATCAAGAGAGAGAGGGAGATGTAATTAGTAGAGAGAAAGCAAAGAGAGGACGCTAAAATCAGATACAAATTTCGCAAATTTGAATCGCAAATATAATACGCTTGGTTGGAAATTCAATGAATTCGTAACGCCCTAATAATTATTCCCCTGCAGGATTTCCACGGACCAATAGTAAACACAGATCATTTCCTCTACTGGGGTAGAACGAGACGGACAGTTGATGGGAAGGTGGTGGAGTTTAATATCATTGAACAAACAGAGTTCCTGGATGACGTCACTTATGCTCCTTTTAATGCCAGGTAGAGCTTGTATTGTAGGGCATTGACCCTCTTCTCATTTCTCATTTCTTTCAAATAAGAATAGTGGTCAAAACATTGGCATGATAGAGGTCTGAATTATTTGTAGTTGATGTCTTGGATTTCAATTGCAACTAGGGTGGGGCTTGGTTTAATGCATAATAATGTGACAGGAAAGAGAGGGGAAGAAGCACAATTATGCTTATTAGACCGGAATTTCAACTGTAAATTATACACATTACAAGTTATTAAACTTGCATTAGACGCATTGAACTAGAGACATGTCTAAGCATGAGGTCCCTAACCACTGCAATATTACCACTGTTCTCCAAGAAATGTCCTTATGAAACTTATTCAGGCGAAATAATTTTCTGTTGGCATAAAGGACTGGGTATTGCAATTCTGACTCCTTTCATCCAACATTTTCTAACCCCTCCCTATCACCAGGGATCCCTATCTAAAGAGATCTAGTAGCACCAGTGTCTCAAGCACTAGAAAAGTCCAGTATGTGTCACCCGACCAATTACAAGATCCAAGGAGTCAAAAGGCCCAGAAGTTTGCAAACCGAAAGATTCACATTGATGGTTTTCTGTGTGTCTATGATGTCAGTAAGGTAAGACTCGTTCCTCCAAAACCAAGATAGTCTCATTATGCTAGCGTAGGATCAATGATGTACCAAGGGATCCACTAAATTTGCCAATGGGCTCAGATAGAGTCTCCTTGCTAAAATATCAACATAACCCCCCACCCTCAGGTACCTAGCAGGGAGGCAGGGACACAATACAAGTTTGTGTTTGAGCTCCTGGACCTCATTGATGTTCCTGTAGTTCTAGTGGCTACCAAATGTGACAAGGCCCGGCCACGGCACTTTGAGGAGTTGCTGTATCTGGCAAAGGTCCAGAAAGTTCCAATCGTGGAGACGAGTGCTAGTGAGAATGTCAATGTTGCTCAGGCTTTCTTCAGCCTTGTTAGGATCTTCAATCGACAGGTAAACTACCAGGACACCAGGTCACATTGGGTCAGCACCGTCACACAGCCGTCTGTGTGCTGTTTTGTTTGGAAACTTTCCAAATATAAGTGGTAGGACTTTTGAGTCTTCCCCGTGGTGTCAATGATCATTTGAGTGGACTGTGTATTAATGTTCATTATGTGCAGTGGTCAGTAATACTGCAGTATAGCGTGTGCCACCATGATAGCCCGTTACCATGCAATCTCATCATAATAAAGATGTGATTGATATTTGACCATCACTTGGAGTCTCATGAACTCAGGAGGTGTACTACTTGGCTGCTCTAGAGTTCGAGTGTTTAACATAATCTATCGCTGCCTTTTAGATCCCTGCTTATAGTTGTCTCAGTCTGGGTCTGAGTAAAAAGAGTCACTCATTTTCAGTACAATAATAGTTTCCTGACGTATTATATTGTAGCATCACTCTTCACCTAATTCTACGGAAATTCCCTGTCATGTATCACACTTTCCTCTCTCTCTCTCTCTCTCTCTCTCTCTCTCTCTCTCTCTCTCTCTCTCTCTCTCTCCTTCTCTCTCTCTCTCCCTCTCCTCTCTCTCTCTCTCTCATCTCTCTCTCTCTCTCTTCTCTCTCTCTCTCTCTCTCTCTCTCCTCCTCTCTCTCTCCTCTCTCTCTCTCTCTCTCTCTCTCTCTCTGCTTTTAATTTTGATTCACCTGAGCACTTCCAGGAAATGTCCTAATATGCAGTGATGTAACTTCGTTCCAACAAATTAAGTTCGGGCGCCATCTGTCTGGCGGAATTTACTCGAGTTGTCAACTTCCAACCTTCCTGTCAGTGCGACGACTGACCACTCGAGCTCCGCTCACAAGACCTCTTCTGAGTTTGACAACCACCTCCCTTCTCATTCCCAAAACCACTATAACCACCCCCTCTCATTCTCAAAACTACTAACCACCTCCCCAGTCCCCTCACATAACCACTATAACCGCCTCCCCTCTCAGGTGATTATGTCGAAGAAACATATCCAGTACTACAACCCCAAACTACTTCTCAAGAAGACCAAGAAGAGGAAGAGGAGAAAAGACAAAAAAGAACAGCAACAGCAGCAAGAGAATGGGACTTCCGCCTCTACAACGGCTCACAAACAAGAGAAAGAGTAAGTTAGGTACTAGATACTAGATACTGGATATTAGATACTGGATAGTGGATACTGGATTACGTTGGGTCATGTTCTTTGTTCATGTGTGATTGGGCAGTGAACTAGCATACCTACTCTGAATACAATGCAGCTAATTTACATGCGAAACGATTGTCCACTGTGTCTCTATATTGTTACTAGACAGAGGACGACCAATGACATACATGATCATGAACATCTAGTGCTATTAGTATTACTATTAGGCATGACTTACCATTCATTGGCATTACAAATACGCATCTCGCCGCTATAGTACAGCGCAGACTCGAGCCTCGAGAGAGCAGCGTCCTCAGCTCTCTCTCTCTCTCTCTCTCTCTCTCTCTCTCTCTCTCTCTCTCTCTCTCTCCTCTCTCTCTCTCTCTCCCTCTTCCCCAATAACTATGCCATTAGAACAGCTTTATTTATTCTCGGCACATGTTTGTTAAGTTGACTTGTTGCAGGCCATCTGTGAAAGAGGAGGAAGAGGAGGAAGACAGATGGGAGCAGAATAATCCCCTAGAATCACCACTCTCAGATTCTCTCTTGAGGTAAGCAGGGACATGGCATTGTTTTCCTGGGGTTGAATATTATGCAGTGTACTCTTCGTACCTTAGGTTGAAGTTTTCTAGAACCAGAGCTGATCAGAAAAACCTCCGTTTGGATTATCCAAACATCGGCACTGCCAGACAGATTTGTTCGGCTAATCCATACCCTTCTCTGCAGCGAGCCAGCCCACATAGAGCCGTCCTACGAGCGGATTCCAGAGGCAGGGGATAGCTATGAGACGGGGGACAGTTATGAGAACGTGCTGGGACACAACTTTAGTCCACCCTCTAACGAGAACAATGTCGATACTCATTCAGGGGACTCACAGGTATAATAGCTCTCTTTGTCCTAGTGTGTCCTTACTGGTAGTACCAGTGGAGGACCAAGCATCATAAGTTCGTGAGTTCTAGCTAGCTGTAGAAGTATGATGTATGGAGACTCTCCATTGGAGAGTCTCCATACTTCATTGGAGACTGGAGTTGTTGTACTCCTTAGTCATTTCTCAACAAGACTTGAGAGGGATGTCCTTACGGCTTAGAGTTGTTGGGTAACGTACTTAGAGTGTCTAAAGATAGTTCTTAGTATACCTACTCCAAGTCCTACACCAAGTCCTACTGCTAGAATTGAGCTACCTACGCGCCGACAAAGGAAGAGAGAAATAGATAAAGATAATGGAAAGAGAGAAATAGAATAATGCTAGAAGCATTGAATAGTTATTCTAAGTCGAAAACTATCGTACGAATAAAGAGAGAGAGACAGGACGCATTCCACGGTCTAGAGCACAAGAGCCGAGTTAGAGAATTCTAGAAGTCGGACCATGTGAGATCAATACTAGCAGTAGATCGATAACCTGCCTATATCAATTATACTTCACAGTCTTGACCCCCCCCCCCTGCCCAGGCCCATACTTCCCATTCCCCTCGGCCCTCTAATTCTTTCCAAATCTCCTTGCCCAGGCATCTGTTATTGTTCCTTACTCCATCTCTCCCTCCTCTCCCCCTTCCTAACCCCATTTCTCCCCCTCCAGGTAGGTAGTGTATCCTGCAAGACGAGTAGCGAGGAATACATCCCACCTGTTAGAAGGGCACCATATGATAACTATGAGAATGTCCGATACAACATACCCCCACCGGTATGTACTGTTGTTGTAGAGGGGCGAGGTACTGTCTGGCAGGGCCAAACACCGTTTTGTGACAGTGCGGATCAGGATTGGATCGGCGCCGCGAGACAAGTCATGTACATATCGACAGGTTATCTTTAGTCAGGTTTAGTGAATTTCTGCAAGTCTGCACCCACTAACCCCTGATTACCAGAGATTAATTATCCCCCAGGTTGTAGGATGCCCCTCTCCAACCTCCCACTCCTCTGATAGTGGATTCCTAGCCCGGATACCTGATCACATGAAGTTATCAAACCATCTCCAGCGACCCTGGGAATCCCAACACTACTGTCCTACCGGCAGCGCTGGACCCTCGGTTAGTAGCTCCCACCTTAATGAAACTGGGGGGTCCTGAAGAGCTAGACACATTGATCAATAAAGGTTCTTTTGTTTTGAACGTCCTCGTGTGCATTTCTCTACCAATGGGTGCTTATTTGAAGTAATAAATCTGTTAAATAGTCTGTGTGTTTGACCCTCTCGTATCATAGAGGTACACCACTGTGCATATTATGAGATGAGTCTTTCGTTCCTTTGTGAACGCGATATATATGTAATTAGATGATTAGTCACGTGACGACCCCCCATCTCTCTCTCTCTCTCTCTCTCTCTCTCTCTCTCTCTCTCTCTCTCTCTCTCTCTCTCTCTCTCTCTCTCTCACCCACTTACTAAACACGCCTCCTCCCATTTCAGACCTCGTGCTGTGATACAAGTTCCACGTCTCTTGAAATGGATCTCACAACAGGACCCTCCTCAAGAGGTTAGTGTACAATATAGGTCCCTGACCTTGGTTTCTGTTAGTGTATAGTGTATAGTATAGTATATATAGTTAGTATACTGTATATTGTACAACTGCTCTGTGAAGAAAAGTCTTTTCAGTTTCACACTCAGTTTTAGAACAGTATCTCTGTCTGGGTTAATCTTCAAAGGTTTTTGGAATCTTTGTAATTCAATGTTTCTGGGGTCCCCTACCATCGTCCAGCGTGTATATTTTGTTCTGTAAGTGCACTACGGATTATTGAGGTACACTGTAATACCTGCTAACCGTCTATCGGCTGCTTAACAATCGGAGTCATTGCTTGTGAACACACATGTGCGTTTCTACAATTTCCCTAGAACTAACCACATGATCAAATTGCCATCTTAGCTTTCTATCTTTTCCTCATCTCCTTCTCTCTCTATCTCATCTTCATCCCTCCTATCTTTTTACACTTGCCTCCCCCTCGTACATCTCAATCTTTCTATCTGCTTCTCTCTCCATATCTTAGATGCATTGGCAAAGTATCTTGGAAAGAGGGCGAGCTCGTTTTTCTTGTCTCTTTAGAAGAGTAGAGAGAGAGAAAGAGAGAGACGAGAAGAGGAGAGAGAGAGAGAGGGAGAGAGAGAGAGAGAGAGAGAAAGAGAGAGAGAGGAGAGAGAGAGAGAGTGAGAAGAGAGAGAGAGTGATGAGAGAGAGAGAGGAGAGAGGAGAGAGCTCTCTCGTCTCTCTCTCTCTCTCTCTCTCTCTCTCTCTCCTTCTCCCCCCCCCCCACTGACTGGTCTAACTCCACGTCTCCCACACATTTGTCCACCTCGACACGCCCTACCAACAGCGTGCTTCATTTAAGCGCGACTCTCCGCTCAGTTTCAGTCAGAATTGAGATTATTAGCTTTCTTGAAACCTATATTAGTTTGTGTTGCTCTGTACTGTTATCTAGCTGATTAAGTAGTACACTAAGAAAACCCGTACAATGTCAACTACTGGCAAGTCAAGAGGTATTACAAAATGTCAGTTGTAATGCCCACCCTTTTATGTCTATATAGCTTTACATCGTTGTCTTGTTGTCTCTATAATCGTTGACCGTCAACAATCGTTGTCCGTTCTAGACTGGTCTGACTTAAATTCCTCTAACTAACCCCCTCTCTTTTCTCCCAGCATCCACGGCAAGTGGATCAGGGCAGCCAACCTGTACCACAACAAGCCACCCCGCCCCGCCCCATAATACAACAAACCACCCCTCCCCTTCCCATAATGGTGGCGTAGTGACAACAAACCATCGCCCACTCGAGGTCAGTAGAGGAAGATCGTTAGACTCAGCTATTATATCGTGAAATACCTCGTTGTTGCTTCAAAACATGGTCAATATGACGACTAACACAACTCCCTCTTTCAGGACATGCCTCCCTTCCCGCCCTCCCACGGCTCCACCGTCCCCACTCTCTCCAACCAAACCCTGATGACTGGTTTGAACCGAGATCTCGAGGAGATGAACAATTTAGTAGGAGAGATATCATCTCTGGTTTGGCAGAACGAGCCCCTTCCCCCACCGCCCCCTCCCCAACCGGACGATACATACGAGAACTTCCACTGTCCAGATCCTTCCCCTCCTCCCCCTCCTCTTGAGATGGACAGCCCGCCGCCAGCGCTACCACCTCGCCTACCACCCCGCCGACCGGACCTGCCCCAGCGGATACCCCTTTCAGACACTCGACCCCGTTACCCCCTACCCTCCCCATGCCAGAGACAATTCCCACCCACTTTGCCCCTCAAAGTACCAATAGCACCTCACCGGACCAACTCAGCGGCACCTGCACCCCCTGCTACCAGGGTCCGTCCCCCGGCTCCCCACTACAGGACACCCAAAGTGCCCCAACGGACGGAGCCAGACCAGCGGTTTCCCAGCCCCACCCCAACCTCCCGCCCTACCGACACGCATCAAGATAGGAGCCACCCCAGTGTACAGTAAAGTTGAATCCCGTGGAAAACCACGGTTGTTACATCAGCACGAGTTCTCGCCATACGTCACAAATGGAGCCAAACTAGGCCCATGTAGCGACCCCCGAAATAGGATAGACTGGAATCAGTGAGAGAATTGTTGTGTTATGTGTTATCATTGTTTTATGAAGATCTGCCCTAACAAACATTGTGTTTAGGACCCTATGATTTAGAACACTCTAGGAAGCCTTGATGTTTATGATAGGCTGAGGTGTATATTGCCAAAAAGATGTTGAAGCAAGAAAGATGCTGTCTAGTGAGCGCTAGATCTGTAAGAAAACAGGGTCAAGGCGTGCACTAGATAGGAGAGAGGTATAAAGAAGAAGTATGAACTGCAATATTCCTATGTTTCTGTCCGAAAGAGACCCGCTCGAATTTATTTATTTATTTAATGGATTTTGATATAATGAACTTTTGACATCTCCCGAAACTCCAGAAGTTATGTTGGAAATGTGGGTTCGTATTGGCAAAGGATCTTCACTTCTTTCATTTTCCTTGGCTACGTAGGGGGTGCGACGTGCCCAATTATTTTCCCACCTATTCACACAATAATATTCCCCGTTATTATTTAAATATTTGCGCTCATTCACCGATACAAACCCAAGAGCTTAGGAAACGGATTGGTTTGGGGATTGGAAAATAAGTTAGAAATAAGTTACACCCACACTCACTTAAAAATGTATAAAAAGCAGCCACATTCTGTCATCTCTGTTGTCTAGCAACTTGTTGTCTAGATCCATAAAAAGGATAAATAAAATTAACTAACATCACTGAAACTCATATTGTAAAAGATCAGCCCCACCCTTTAACACTTCTCTAACATTCTCAACAAGTTTTCTAACGTGATGTAGATTATGAAGACTAACCAAAGTGGGTCCTAACATTTCCTTAGTGTTAAACAAGTGGTTAACATAGGCACGTGTATGTCTGGTACACATGAAACAGACACACCCACTTTCAATACCAATAAACTGTCGTGAATACTGCCCATCTGTTAAGTCCATTACTCTCGAGCATCTCTCTTTATCTACCAATTGTTCAGGTGTAAATACAAGTTTAACCCCCCGTTTACTGTCCCCTTTCTCATGTTTAACGTGTTGTTCAGGGGCTGCACTAGCTAAACTCGGCCCAAACTCTCCTCCTCCTGTTGCAGTAGTAGTGGTGGTAGTTGGTAGTGGTTCTTTATCAGTAGTGGGGTTGGTGAGAGCGAGGCCTTGACTTGCATAACGAGACAGGAAGGATGTGTCAACGTAGTGACAACCACTTCTATATGCTTCAATCAATTCTACTTCATTTAGAACACCTAGAAGAAGGGGATTGTGTAACTCAAAAAGAACAAGGGACATTGAGAAAATGTATATTCATTTGAAAGAAGTTACTCAGATAATACAAAACACAGATTATTATCTTACCGAACATGTAGATAGGCCTGGAGGGAGGAAGAAGGGAAATAACTTTGCGGACAAGTGGTGCCCAATCTTTCAGAGGCAGAGTAGCTCGTTCTATGACGTATCTGCGAAGAAAGGATGTTAGATTTGGGGGAGTTAGACTGTCAGGCCAATGCTCTGACCACAGTTCTCGTGCGCTCCGCGTGCAGAAGCGAGAATGGGTCAGGCCAATGCTCTGACAGGAGTTAGAAGATTCTTCAATGTTTGAAGTTGTACTTTTCGTGGTAGATGGATAGAGGTAGTGGTAGATGGATAGAGGCAGGCGGAAAAAGACAATAAAGACACCCTAAAATGTCAAAAGGAAAGTCAGTAAACATACACACACATTGAGCAGGCTCAATTTAGCTAATCACTGGCGGGGTATGGGGCTGAGGCACTGGCAAGATATAGTGGGATCGCTACTTCCCACATCTCATGTGTATTCTGAATTGCAAATTTAAAAGGGTTGGGTATTCAGAATACACATGAGATGTGGGAAGTAGCGATCCCACTATATCTTGCCAGTGCCTCAGCCCCATACCCCGCCAGTGATTAGCTAAATTGAGCCTGCTCAATGTGTGTGTATGTTTACTGATCTTCCTCCTGGTGTTCCAACCCCCTCTACTAATCAAGGAAAGCTTTATTCCTACCCGTAAACATCTCGAGTAGAAAGAATCTGGGCACTTTTCAACATCAACTGGGCATGTCCAGAACCAGGAAGGACTGCTAACACCTTCCTCTCACCAGTACAGTGTGTCAATGTCTCCGTGAGCCAGTTCAGTGTCCTATAGCATGACTTGTCCGCTCTCTTCTTGTTAACACACGCTGGGACAACGTCGGCTAGTGCTGTAAGGGAAGAGGTTTAGTTTGGGAAGTTATGAATTGTACTTCAACATAACCACTACATTTGTAATTCATGTCTACCGGTCTTATAACTTCACTTACCAATAAACAAATCAGGCTTTGCAGTGTCCACAAACTCTAAATAATCATTGTTATTGATCTTCTTCCGGCCTGCTTTAGTCCACACTGACACGGTGAGTTGGTCATTAAACGTGGTCATATCAGGCGCAGTGTAACTGTAGGGAGGGAGGGACTGGGTGTTATCATGGGGTTAGGGGAATGGGGTGATGAAGAATTGAGAGAGGATCGTACGAGCATTCTGTAAGAAGTATTAGTATGGTATTTGCAGTGGTATGGAGTTTACTATTTTGGGGGCCTTTCTTATGTTTTGGGCATGTGCTAGTATGTGTTGGGTATGTGTATTTAACTACCTGTTATAAGGATTAAGTAGAACCTCTCCCCTTGCTTTATAAAACTGTCCCAGTGTCACTCCCATCGCTTCTAAACCACTCCTCCCTGGTCCATGAACCACTGAGTCAAAGCAAACCACCTCCACCCCTAATGGCTGGTACAGATCCTTAGTTACATGGGGTAACTGGCCTCCCTTGGTAGCTAGCACTAGGTCAGGTGTGGTCCCCTCTAGTTGACACAAGTGAGAGGATGTAGAGAGAAGGGATAACCTATCTTGATTCGGCTCTGTGATGTGATCTGGTAGAATCCTGAGACTTTCAACTTTCTTTTCTGTCTCAGTCTTTGCTTTCTTTGATGGGTGTTGCTGGTCCTGGTTGATGTTGTTTTCATTGCCTTTGTCTGGGCTTCTTTTTGCTACCATATTAAGCTATAAAAGGAATAATTGGGGAGTTACAAATCAGGTATAACTACTAAATAAATATTGGGGGGGGGGGGAAGGAGACACAGTTAGGAAATCGAAAAGAACCATGTGGTTAGAGGGTTAGTTAGGCAAGAGAAGGAAGAAAGAGGGATATTTTTTGAGAGGGAATTTAAAACTCAGTGATATTGGTCAATTCAACAGTGATAAAGAAAATAAAGCAGCACTCTCTCTACACACAGCTGATTTTCAAAATACTTTCTAGATTGATATATCACAAATTGGGGACTGGATTTTAGGATTGATTTATAACATAGGAACTGTTAGAACTATTAGACCCTAATTTTAAAACACATAGTTACATGCAAATACAGTTTACATTTATATTACATACAAATCGGGGAGGGATAATAATTTCATTGCAAATATTATACATGTCTGGAAAACTGCTGGCTGGCACCTCAGACTGCCGCTTTCCAAACAGTGTACAATTTGGTAGAAGAGGTTATTGGCTATATAATGATGGAATAGTAATCGAAATTTGAATATATAATTATATGAGCCATAAACTCTGGCCACTGGCACGTTATTTCAGATACCTTTCTCCCAGCGCGCCGCTGGGAGAAGGTAGCTGTAGTTTATCCGCCAGTGGCGGATAAACTGGTTTAAATCACGACGACGATCCCGAGGCGGAGCCGAGGGAGAGGCGGAGGGGTTTAAACCAATAACGTGCCATTGGTCAGAGTTTATAGGTTATATACCCTGCTTTAGTTGTTTGTTTCAAGTATTACACACTAACAAGAGAGAAAACACTAATCAAAACACACAAAGAGAACTGAGAAACAGTCAAAAACATCTCTCAATTGAGTGTATATTGTTTGGTAACAGTTACTAAGGAGAGAGAGAAAGAAATAACAAGATATGGGGCATGCCAGACATAACACAGAGGAATTGAGATAGTGAAACAAAAGGGGAGATAAAGAGAGAGAAGTTGACGGAATGTGTTGTTTCTTTCTCTCCAATGCAGTGTGTAACTCTTGCAAACAGTGTTCCCTCTGTATTTCAGTAAGAACTGATCATTTACACACACTTTGAATGTAACATAGGAGTTAATAATAAACAGCCAGCCAGTGGGAAATAATCTGCCGCTGGACTGGCTGTATATTGAGAGCGCGCCAGTGGGACTTCTCGCCACTGGCGGGTTATTTAAGTTAGCAGGGTATATAATAAAGTAATGTGCAGGGTAAATTGATTAAATCACACTACAACACCGCACACACGGGACAAGTCAAATAATAATAAATTGTTGATTAAGAGATTTCAAAGTGTTCAAACATGGCCTAGTCTGCTGCAGGTAAAACCTTCAAATAAATCACACACGCACTGTCTCTTTCTGCTCACTCACCCAGCATCTCACACCCTCTCTACGCAGCAGTGTAGTTACCATGCGACCCAGGGCAGTTCTCCTCAGCTGGTTCTTCAAAATCACTCTCCCCCTCGGGGTCATATAATCTGTGGAGTTGTGAAACAAGGAATTTGTAGAACGCTTTGTACCCTCTCCAGTAATAGTGATCGTAACTTGAACCAGGCCTAGAGATGGGGAGATTCAGGTTAAATGAAGGAGTAAAACAATGCCATGTCTCCCGCTCTACGAAGTACGATTTGTTTGTTTTGATCAAACAGTTAGAGAGGGTCGAGCAAGGCAAAGATTTATCACTTTTTAGTTATCTGTTTATGTGTTTATTGGATATATTATCTGATAGTTCACAACTCACATGCATGTTTTCACTGCTCCAGAATCGTTGATGAGATATTTGCAGAGGGGCTCCGGGTTTTTACACTGTGTCACCGCAACGTGAATAGGCCGACTTCCCTGAGCTTCCGCTATGTATTTCTCTATTGTAGACCAGCCTGTAAAAACATAAGGATACTGCTAGAAACAGTTAAAAAACCACCGTTGCTTTGTATTTGTAAGGACAGAAACAAGGATAAATTAAGTAGTAGTTAACTCGATTCTACTCTACTCAAAGGAAACATACCCGGATTTTGAGCAGTCTTTGTCCCATTACTGTCCACATTACTTTCCAAACTAATGTCTTTAAATTCAATTGCCAATTTCTCTGTGTCGCTCTCTTTATTCTCTGCTGGTTGTAAGATAAGAATTGTCTGGTACGCATCGAGCAGCACGTAGGAATTCTTAGCTGCTTTCACCGTCAATGGGCTAAGCGGCAGGGAGAGCCTGGGAAAATAAAGTTAATTAATAGCTTGCAAGGTGTAAATACCACCTCCTACTGTTGCTGCAGTATCCCCGTGCGGTGCTATACACAATATGTATACATGTACATTAACATTTAGCGCGCGGAAATGTACATTTTACGAAATCGCGCGCACAAAGAGTGGATCTGGCAGGGCGGCGCCTTCCAGACAGTCTACTGCCTTCTTTCTCTCTAGGAGCGGCGAAGAAAAGTAATGCGGCGATGCCCAAATTTGTATCGCCTTTGTTGCTTTTTTTTCATTTTCTCTCAAGAACTTTTTTCTCTTTCTTACCCAGGGGTTTGTGACGCATTTTCAAAGCTCATTAAATGTGGGTAGAAGAGAAGGGCGAGATGTTCGGGGTTAGCACCGCTGAAGGGAGGGGAGGGTGTTATTTGTGTGTCAATCTTTCATCGCTTGACAGAGAGAGAGGGAGAGAGAGAGAGAGGGGGCGAGAAGAGAGATGAGAGAGAGAGAGAGAGAGAGAGAGAGAGAGAGAGAGAGAGAGAGAGAGAGAGAGAGATAGAGAGAGAGAGAGGAGAGAGAGGAGAGAGAGAGAGGAGAGAGAGAGAGAGAGAGGGAGAGAGAGAGAGAGGGAGAGAGAGGAGAGAAATAGAGAGAGGGAGAGAAAGAAGAAGACAAAAAGAACAACATTTCACATGTTTTACTTTTGTTAAAACTTACATGCAGGTAGATTGGAATGCCACAAGTTGGTCCAAGGTATAATCCTCCCTACAGCTCATAAAGGGACATGTGAACATCCCATATATGAGAGCTGATAGAATCTGAAGATGGGGATACACAGAGAAATCGACATCAAATTCGTGGGCATCATATGGTAACGTTTCGTTGTAGTGGGAGATTAGGTAAACATAGGTGTCTAGCACTGAGACTCGACCCTCGTTAACCCCCCACTTCACACAGGACTCTATACTCTGAAAAGGTAGGGGGATTATTTTGTGAAAATGGGAGAAAGGTTAAGAGGTTACCCCTCTCACTCCCAAGAAGGGAGTAAAAGAGGGGCAGTTATAAGGTTAAAAGTAGGGAAAATGCATGGTTCATTTTCCAGGAACACGCATATGCAAAGTATTGGATTGTGCAACCGGGGCAATATGTTTCCTACAAAATACAATTATAAATATAATATGGGTTGATCGTGTGCACAGATGGCTTTACTCAGGACATGAGAGAGAGGAAGTAAGGGAATGAGACACCTGTTGTCTTTTGTGTGTGGGGTGACACACATTGCCATCACACTACGAGGTTTCTATTGAACACGAATCGGTTTAGTTACTTACCCTGTGTACGAATAGTTTCGTAATAACTTCAGGGTCAGCATTCTCGAACATATTTTCAATATACTCTGCTGTTGGGATTTTGACTGTCTGGATCCTGAAAAGATGTGGGTGAGAGAGAGAGAGAGAGAGAGAGAGAGAGAGAGAGAGAGAGAGAGAGAGAGAGAGAGAGAGAGAGAGAGAGAGAGAGAGAGAGGGGGGGGAGAGGGATACACAAAGGTTGATAGAAATGGGTTTAGTCAGACAGAAAAGAAATTAATTAGATCCTAACGCACACATCTATCTCTAGAGATCCGAGGCTACACAACAGAGAGCTTTTTGAATCGAGATAAAATGCTTGCTGTGAGACCCAACAGGATAGGAGAAGGGATACAGAGACTAACAGACCTCTGGGGGGTTGGAGCAGTACCTGAGTTTTCGTTGTCCAATAGTGTTGGTATATGCGAAGGTGACTTGTACAATAGCTGGCTTGTACTCACTAAAAACGTTTCCCCCTCCACGGTTGAATGCAAATTCTGCTGCGTACGACTGTCAGGGAAGTTTTATGGTTAGGTATCCTATCAAAACATGTGATAGGTGCACAAAACAAATCCGCAGAGAAGGGGACAACAACATCTGTCAAACCGTGGCACATACATGGCCGGGATACATGATGTGTAACAGGGAGTGACAAATGTTAGCACGGGAATGATACAAAAAAGGGGGACAACTCCGACGTTACCTGGTGTATATCAAGTCCGGCTGCGTGTAAAACATCGTCCCTGTATGTATCAGGTGCACATGGACCTCTCAGCTTTGTAACCTGTTGAGAGTTCATTAGATACTTCTAGAACAAAAATAAATATCTAACATCATAAATCATAATATTAATAAACTGTCGAACTATTTATAAATTTAAAACATTACCTTAAATGGTTGGGAAGTTCTAATTCTTAGCATCGCCCGACCATTACCGTACATAACTGCTAACTTCGCACTGAAAAATAATGGACTGTGTAGAACCAATGTTACAGTCAAACCTCTATTTACCGTGCAAAACTCTCCGATGAGCGAGGTATGTGACTGACGACAGTAGATAATATAATTATGTGCAGTTTAATGGTTAAACTCCTAGAACTTAGAAGCTGTCACTGAGTAATGAAGAATAATGAAGCCCTTTAATAGAACTCAGACAATCTTTCCCTCTTGCCATTTAAAAGAACTTCTAATATATAACATGAAAATATGAATAGTGCTTCTAATATATATTGATTCTAATATATTCATTGTCATCTAGCAGTCTAATAGTGCTTCTAATCTTGTCAGGTATACCAACTAACCAATCTTCAGGTAGGGTACAATCCACAGCAGACTGATAGTGTATCAGCCGACCACCAGTTAACTCTGCAAGACTCCTCATACTGGCCAGGTCACACCATTCCTCACTGACCACAAATAGGTCTATAGCTACACCAAGTGTAGAGGCAGTGAGGGCCAAGTCCCGGTAAAATGAAGACTGGGGAGCAAATACCTTCTTGTGTACACCCTCGTTGTAAATATCTTTTGTCCTGAAGGGAGGTTGGTGGTAGAGGGAGACAGAAGGGAAGTTGACCATCGATGGGGAAGAGAGGGAAGGAAGAAAGTAGGGGAAGAGTGAGAGAGAGAAACAAATAGTATGTACTTGACTTGTAAATGAATACCTTGACAATATTTTATACTAAATACCTTACTATGAATGAATATTATAATGAAACAAGAGAGATAAGTGGATTTTACTAGGGAGAGAGATATAAAGAGGGTTATTTTTGACAGCTAAATAGTTCTCTCATGCAATTCCCACCAGTTTTATATTGACTGCTGTGACAGGTTAGAAAGAATAGTAGATATCTCTAAGAGAACCATTAAATCTCGTATCCAATATTAAAGAGAACGTGAGGAAGTGAGGAAACGGGAGAGAGAACATTGAATGTGCCTGAGGCGAGGCAGTGTATTACATAGAATGAGCCCTTAAGGCCCCCCCCCCTAAGTGTAGTGTATACTGTGGTACATAGTAGTAGTCCCTAATTGGATGAGTGTGTATATTTGACTTAATTGACAAAGTAACTTTACAGAAAGGAGAGAGAGGGAGAGAGAGGGAGAGAGAGGGAGAGAGAGAGACTAGAGAGGGAGAGAGAGGGAGAGAGATGGAGACAGAGGGATAGAGAGAGAGAGAGAGAGAGAGAGAGAGAGACAGAGAGAGAGAGAGAGAGGGAGAGAGAGGGAGAGAGAGGGAGACAGAGGGATAGAGAGAGAGAGAGAGACAGAGAGAGAGAGAGAGAGAGGGAGACAGAGGGATAGAGAGAGAGGGAGACAGAGGGAGACAGAGGGATAGAGAGAGAGAGAGAGAGAGAGAGAGAGAGAGGGAGAGAGAGAGGGAGAGAGAGAACTCTCTCTCCCTCTCTCACTCTCGCTATCGTCGATATGATGATAGGAGCCAGCCGGGGTGTTATCTTTATATACAACGTGTATATTGATTTTATCCTATTTCTTATCATCCTCTCTTCCTCCAATCCCCAACCTCGTCCCCTACCTCCCCCTTCCCCTCTTCCTAGTCCTAACCCGGTGTCTGATACCCTCCCCTCTACTCAAACCAAGACGACAGACGCATTGGCAAGACGGCACTCCAGTGGGCCCCAACGGCACTCCATCTGGGCCCAAATGACATTACCCATGACAAGCAGTGGGCTCCCCCTTACACTTTGGTACATATTCGGATTCCTGATTGAATACTACCGAAGTGTCTGTAAGGTGTGGCGGTCCGGGTGATGTTGACCATGCCGGGAGCATGTGTCTCGGTTGTCAGGTGCAATTCACCTGGTTTCCATTTTGGCAAACCTCAGCTTAGTATCAAAAAAAGAGAGAGAGAGAGAGAGAGAGAGAGAGAGAGAAAAGAGAGAGAGAGAGGGATAAAGAGAGAGAGAAAAGAGAGTATGTGTGTCTTACTTGAACAGTCCTTGTCTGTATGTATTTTGTCTCCTCTGGTTGAGTGTTTCCAACCCAAATGTACAGGGTCCACTGAGAAATACACACAATCGAGCTGCAGGGGGAAGAAGTTGTTTATTTGCTGATTAATTGGTTAATTGTTAAGTTACTAATTAATATACTGCTAATTGCCTACTAATTGACAATCGCTACCCACCTAATACTACTACTGTACCCACCTCGGAAATAAGTGTGACCCTGGTACGTCCCAAAGAAGTCCACCAAACTCTGTACAGTGGTAGCTAAACACCTGTTACCACCCTGTAGTGCTACTGATGATATGTTCTCTATCGCCGCGTTTATACTTTCCCTCATATCGCCCACCTGGAGGGGGGGGGGGGTATATGCTGTCGAGGGGGGGGGGGGGGGGTTCTGTGTGTTACATGTTGTCGGGGCAGGTGTTAGTGTGTCTGTGTGTGTGTTGAAACACAAGTAGTATTAATTGGACCACTGGGATTGTTATGCCAATAGCCCAGAGAGAATTTTAACACAATTCAATTGAAAATAACAAAAAAACGGTTATGATTCGATAGAATACATTCGTAAATTAAAAATCATCCTTCCTCTTCCGTCTACCTACCCTAACAAAAGTGTCATCTCCCCCATCCCCCTACCTACCCTAACAAAAGTGTCATCTCCCCCATCCCCCTACCTACCCTAACAAAAGTGTCATCTCCCCATCCCCCTACCTACCCTAACAAAAGTGTCATCTCCCCATCCCCCTACCTACCCTAACAAAAGTGTCATCTCCCCATCCCCCTACCTACCCTAACAAAAGTGTCATCTCCCCATCCCCCTACCTACCCTAACAAAAGTGTCATCTCCCCATCCCCCTACCTACCCTAACAAAAGTGTCATCTCCCCATCCCCCTACCTACCCTAACAAAAGTGTCATCTCCCCATCCCCCTACCTACCCTAACAAAAGTGTCATCTCCCCATCCCCCTACCTACCCTAACAAAAGTGTCATCTCCCCCATCCCCCTACCTACCCTAACAAAAGTGTCATCTCCCCATCCCCCTACCTACCCTAACAAAAGTGTCATCTCCCCATCCCCCTACCTACCCTAACAAAAGTGTCATCTCCCCATCCCCCTACCTACCGGACCCTAACAAAAGTGTCATCTCCCCATCCCCCTACCTACCCTAACAAAAGTGTCATCTCCCCATCCCCCTTCCTACCCTAACAAAAGTGTCATCTCCCCATCCCCCTACCTACCCTAACAAAAGTGTCATCATGTTGCGTCATCTCCTCTAAGTTGATAGGACAGGAACCACTGTTAATCCGAACATGTCTTACATGGGGCTTCCCACAGTACAGGTTGTACACACCGATACGATCATCAAATACCACCAGTCCAAACAGTGAATCTGAAGAGGAGAGAGAAAGTAAGAGAGAGTGGGAGAGAGAGAGGGCCGAAAGATATTTATTTCTTCGTGTGTTTAAAATGGATATATGGCAGCTCAATTCTGAGCAAAAAAAAGATCTATATTAGGAAAGAGGGGTAAACTGATATGAGATTGAAAGAAACTTCTAGAAGAATAGAATTCTGTTATCAAAATTCACAAACATTCAACGAAACACGTATGTGTATAATATGTCAGACTATTTAAAGACATACTGACATATATCATACTCAAGGACATGATCTAAGTAGCCTTTATAGAAATCTACTAAAATATCCCATGTAAAGGATTTCTATTGTTTTGAAACCATGATCACTTTAACACTACTATCTATTTTATATTCTTCTACACAAACACACATACGAAACTTTAGAGCACGGGAGTTCTCGGAAGACTCAGCGACCCTTCCGCCCTACAAAATTCCGACCCCACCACCGCGTTATGAAGATATCATCAGGAAAGTTGAGGAGATAGAGAGGGCGTGTGATGGTGATGCCGCGGGATCGAGCGGTGCTTCTACCACTCTACCGGTTATTGAGGAGCAACGTGAGGAGGGACGGAATCAGGTGGTTGCTAGAGGGCAGGGGGAAATGGTTGCTAGGGAGGAACAAAGAGTTGCTAGGGAGCAACAAGAGGAACAAAGAGTTGCTAGGGAACAAGAGGAAACAGAAACACATCGAAAACATGGGTTAGGGACAGTTGCTAAGCAACAATTTTATCAGGATGATGTTGCTGGCTCCGGAAGCCAAGAAGAAGAAGGGGTTGCCCACCAAACCGAAGAGGGATCATTTGAGGATGAAGTGAATAACAGTGAAGAATTAGGACAGGATGAAATAGTGAATTACAGTGAAGGTGAGGAGGAATTAGGACATATTTCCGCGGTGAGAGAAACTCGCTTATCTGCATCTACTACTGTAACCGTGTAACATATATGATCTATGCGACCTGATAGATAATACGTATTGATACATGATCTAAGTAACTTGATATGGTGATCAGGATGACACTTTTTAACGTGCCCCTTGTAACAAATGTATAAATTCATTTTAACAAATACGAAATAACGGTGGTTTATTGGTCTATGCAATTGATCGGGGTCCGACTGCAGTAAACAATCATACTACTTACTAAGCAAATTGTGTGACACATGTCACCTAGCAACTACACTTGCACGTGCAATTATTAGAGCAACTTAGAAACCTCACTCCCAGTTGCAGTTTTGGGTACCAAGGGCCAATTCAATTCTGCACGTGCATTCTTGGGGGGGGTCCAGCCCTAAAAAAAGCTAAGCTAACGGCCAAAATCAGGGTACCTTTAGCTTTTTTTAGCTTTTTTTAGCTTTTTTTAGCTTTTTTTAGCCTTTTTTAGCTTTTTTTAGCTTTTTTTAGCTTTATTTAGCTTTTTTTAGCTTTTTTAAGGCTAAAAAAAGCTAAAAAAAGCTAAAAAAAGCTAAAATTGAGTTTTTAGTGGATTCATATAGGTTCGAATCCCGCTGACACCAAATTTTTTAAACTTTTATTATAACGTTTTATAACGTTTTTTGAACTTTTTTAAAACTATTTTTATCAAATTTGAATAATATTTTTATCGAAAAAATGTCTCCAGAAAATGGCAGTAGGGGTGGATACAGAAATTGCTATGTATGGACATAAACGGTAGATTATGGTAAAAAATGTGCAGGAAATGAACAAATGCAGTCAATAGACGTCCGGAAGGATGAAAATTTAATGGAAAAGTGTCAAGATGAATGCTGAAAAAACCTAAAAAGTAGGGCTAAAAAAAGCTAAAAAAAGCTAAAAAAAGCTAAAAAAAGCTAAAATAAAAAACGCTATCGACCAAAATCAGGGTACCTTTAGCTTTTTTTAGGGCTGGACCCCCCCCATTCTTTTACTTCTGTCCTGATGTCTAGCTCTTCCACCCCAAGCGCTATTCGGCAACAGTCATCTGGGTCCGGAAGATCTGCTGCTGTCAGAGAGCAGGCTAGAGAATATGACAGATTACGCCAACGTGTTCAAGCGAGCCAATCAACGGACAACGACTACGGATAGCTTTACCCAACGTCGCCCAAGGGTGATCACTCCAGTCGAACACAGAAATCTCCGAATCGGCTACATAGCGGCGAAGTTTTCACGTGATGAGTTTCTGGAACAGCACTGCACCTCCATGACATTGATCTCTTAAATTCGCACCTTGACATTGTCAGGAAGCCCAGAGCGTACAGTACAACATGGGTAGGGAAAAAGTGAGAGATAGGCTAGGAACGGATGGTGCATGTGATGTCAGCGTTCCCTAATCCAGCTACCATTTCCCCGAAATTCGCCCGTAGGGCGAACGGGCCTACTAGTAGTCACTATATCCGTTTAGATTTCTATGCCTTTTTGCAAAAGGCATCCGGGTGAAGGCCTTCGGCCTTCACCCAGGCGGGGAAAAAAATCAGCTAATATTAGGAGTACACATCTAATTGTGTACATTTATTTCTTCGATCTCAAACTGCTTTCATCGTCTGTACAGGTAGGCTTTGTTAGTGTGATTCGGGGGATGTGACTCAATAACACGTGGTCTCTTCATTGTACAGGCATGGTCCTATTTCTCTAGAATATATATAGTCCTCTACGCACTACTCATGCTGTTCTTCGGATAAACTGAAATAGTTTACAACTATTAGTTGTAGGTGACATGTATAATATGCATTGCACATAATCACGTGATAAACCATATGCAGGACAGCATGCATGTTGTCGATATGTAGCATGTCTTTGCTAAGTTCCCTCTCCCTGACACTGTTTTACAGAATCTGTAAATATCTGACATTAATTAATAACTGTTTTATATCTTTCAAAGATCAGGGCATTACGCGAGTTGTCATGACACGTTATTTTGTGATACTGCCGTACAGTGGATGTGTATTCAGTCGACTCTTCAACATCTTCCTCTTATTCTCCGTCCTGTTTCTCTGGTACTTGACCATAACAAACCACTGGTATTTTGTGGATAGACCTTCTCTCGATGAAGATAGTGCAGGTCCACAACCCAGGGATATTTTCCAGGGAATCGATAGCGTTCCTTCTGATCGTGTGAAAATGAACAAATTCCAGCCACCTGCAGTCCGCCCAATTGGGTTCAAAATGAAGAGTGAGGATGAGAATACAGTATCTCCTGGTTACCATGGTAACCGACAACATGTACCTGTACAAGAAGGTCCAGTATCTCCAGAGGAATTGAACCATGATGTAGACACTAACCCACCGCAAGATATTATAGAGTTATTTCCGACGGAGCAATTAGAGGATATACTGACACGGTTTGAGAAGCGAAACAAAAGGATAAAGGATCTTTGTGAGATTGAGGGGAATCCAGACTTTGAGACGAGTAGCATGTACTATTTCCCGAATCTTAGAGCCACTTGGATGCCCTTATTTGGGGCGACTACTTCCATGTGGAAAAAGTTCTTTATAGATCAGTATAACGTGAAGCGAAGATCTGACCCTGATCAGTACAACCTTGGTCAGTTAAGCAGGTTCTTGCTACAAAGATACAGATCGTCTAGGAGATGGTCGGGCAAGAAAACACGTCGAATGCGAAGAGAACCTGATGATTCTCTAAGGTTTACAATTATCAGACATCCCCTATCCAGGCTAATTGCTCACTTCAAGAAACCCCAATTGGACCGTGGTGAGTTGTCAGCCCTAAAGGACCAGTGGGTTCGTCCTTCCATCATTTTGGGCCGAACTGATCCCAGCTGGACTGATGAACAGAGAACAAAGTTTGAAGGCGAATTGGATCTATGGATTGATGGAAAATTAACTCCGGAACAATCCCCTAACAACCCCCTACTCGCGGCACCCAGTTTCCCTGAGTTTGTCTGGTTTATTATTGATAGATCCGAAGATGGAGACGATAGGGCGTATAACGTACACTGGCGGCCCATATCAGAATGGCTGGACATCTGTCAAAATGATATTGACATTATTGTTAAACTTGAAAACTCCAAATCAGAGATTCCAGTGTTACTAGATGAAATCAATCTATCTGATCATGAGGATTACTTTCTAGATAGTCAAGATGATATTAATGTAGAGGACTACATGGGTCAACTCAGTCGAGAGGATCAGGAGGATATTAACGGGTTTTATAAGATGGATTATAAATTGTTAGGGTATCAACCGATATTAGTTGAAACTGATCCTGAACTGTGAGATTGTTTGTAACCAAGGAATTTATTCAAGATAAGCTGTACTGTATACTGGTGTTCTGTAGAAATAAAACACGGAGAGTTAAGCAAACATATGTTTCACAGAATGTAACATTCCGCTCATTCTTCATTCCCATGAGCTGGTGTTCTATGTATAATGAGGGTATGTTGATTGTTTTACAAAATGTTATTGTAAACGCCCTAATGAACAGATCTGTATTATTTTTGTAAATTTTTTCCCTGCCCGGGTGAATGCCTTCGGCATTCACCCGGATGCCTTTTTACTTTGTAAAAAGGCATAGCAGGGTTAGAATTCGAAAACGACATTTTGGTATACTAACTAATCGGTAGAGGGACCATTTTGGTCACACTTTAGTTGCGAGGGGCAACGGTGTAGCAACAAGAGCCGCGCACACAGTTACGAGCTGCTCCTTCATAAACCACTTCATTGGCACGTTTTCAGGAAATGTGTGGCGCGCAATGTGGCGGCGTGGCGCGCAATTTAGTGCTACTAAAACACAAGGATTTGCTCTATACTGTTTGTGTGATATATAAATGATCGGGATTTTGTGTCCCGCTTGCTGCTACAGCGGATCTGGTCATGATTTCCTTTCTTCATAGATTCACATGGCAGGGAAATTCAGCATTATGTTAGAACATAATGCAATTAATCTTGTTTTGATATTTTGTGATTCAGCAAAGTGATTCGAAAAAGTATCGTGTCTTTACTAGTGTTTACTATTACAATTATTATACTACATGTTTACTAAACATGTACAGTCGGACCCCGATTTACCGGAACCCCGATTTACCAGGAGGATAAATTTCCCCCGATCTAGGAAATTAACGGTATTTGACTTGTTATACAGCTCACCTTTCTCGTTTCACGAGCGATTTTGGGCTTGCCCTCGAACCCACGAACCACCTCATGGTATTATACCAGCGACTAAACCATAGTTTACATTTAACCTCTATTAAGTCCTCTCTTCTTCTCGCACAGTAAGAGAACAAAACAGCAACTATTTTATCTCTATATCTCTCAATTTCCCGCAAAATTTCTCTCTCACTCGCATGAGATTAACTCTCTCTCTCTCTCCCATTCTATAATAGTTCAAGATTCGTTCTCTCTCTCTCCCCCCACTACGCGATATCGATCACGCACTAATTAACAATTCCATTTTCCTTCCTACCTCAGTTGTATAGCAAGACATTTTGTTTTGTTATACAGCTCACCTTTCTCGTTTCACGAGCGATTTTGGGCTTGCCCTCGAACCCACGAACCACCTCATGGTATTATACCAGCGACTAAACCATAGTTTACATTTAACCTCTATTAAGTCCTCTCTTCTTCTCGCACAGTAAGAGAACAAAACAGCAACTATTTTATCTCTATATCTCTCAATTTCCCGCAAAATTTCTCTCTCACTCGCATGAGATTAACTCTCTCTCTCTCTCCCATTCTATAATAGTTCAAGATTCGTTCTCTCTCTCTCCCCCCACTACGCGATATCGATCACGCACTAATTAACAATTCCATTTTCCTTCCTACCTCAGTTGTATAGCAAGACATTTTGTTTTGTTATACAGCTCACCTTTCTCGTTTCACGAGCGATTTTGGGCTTGCCCTCGAACCCACGAACCACCTCATGGTATTATACCAGCGACTAAACCATAGTTTACATTTAACCTCTATTAAGTCCTCTCTTCTTCTCGCACAGTAAGAGAACAAAACAGCAACTATTTTATCTCTATATCTCTCAATTTCCCGCAAAATTTCTCTCTCACTCGCATGAGATTAACTCTCTCTCTCTCTCCCATTCTATAATAGTTCAAGATTCGTTCTCTCTCTCTCCCCCCACTACGCGATATCGATCACGCACTAATTAACAATTCCATTTTCCTTCCTACCTCAGTTGTATAGCAAGACATTTTGTTTTGTTATACAGCTCACCTTTCTCGTTTCACGAGCGATTTTGGGCTTGCCCTCGAACCCACGAACCACCTCATGGTATTATACCAGCGACTAAACCATAGTTTACATTTAACCTCTATTAAGTCCTCTCTTCTTCTCGCACAGTAAGAGAACAAAACAGCAACTATTTTATCTCTATATCTCTCAATTTCCCGCAAAATTTCTCTCTCACTCGCATGAGATTAACTCTCTCTCTCTCTCCCATTCTATAATAGTTCAAGATTCGTTCTCTCTCTCTCCCCCCACTACGCGATACCCTCCACCCGCCCCGAACCGCCCCGCCCACCACCAATATATACATACTAAACAAAACTGTTGACTGAGAACAAATCCTTGCTAGTTCAGCCTTCTAACCTAATCGGACTTAATTGATCCTAATCAGACAGATAGGTCTCACATTACACATATAATATATACCGCAGTAGCCATCAAGCTAATCGAGAAAGCAAATAAACTCAAGAACCAAGAGAAAGATTAGAAGAACTCATCCCCACCTGTCGCAGGGATAGAGTCAAAGACCCAAGACTCATAGAGAAGAAGAATCAATATCCTGCGACTCTCGAAGGAGTTTACCCTCCCGAACCCGAAGCCACCTATAATGGAACCTGTCCTGTGGGCAGTTCCTGATGGTGGGGGAGGGGAGGGGGGCTATTCTCCTAGTGCCGGCGATATCGCTTTGCGATAGTCCCCTGTGGGCTTGCCGTTGGCAAGCCCAGGCACTCCGTAGATAGATAGATAGATAGGGTATGTTGATTGTTTTACAAAATGTTATTGTAAACGCCCTAATGTACAGATCTGTATTATTTTTGTAAATTTTTTTGATATTTTGTGATTCAGCAAAGTGATTCGAAAAAGTATCGTGTCTTTACTAGTGTTTACTATTACATAGGAACCGGCGATAATATCGAATCGAATCGAAAGATCGAGAGATCGGATCGAATCGAATCGAATCGAGTAGTTTTTTGAGTCCAAAGATCGAATCGAGATCGAATCGAGATTTTTTGATCCCCCAAAGATCGAATCGAGATCGAATC
The DNA here is from genome assembly GCA_020137815.1 of Hormiphora californensis. Taxonomy (NCBI): domain Eukaryota; kingdom Metazoa; phylum Ctenophora; class Tentaculata; order Cydippida; family Pleurobrachiidae; genus Hormiphora; species Hormiphora californensis. The sequence continues at coordinate 7,453,905 of CM035357.1, forward strand.
GAGATTTTTTTGAACCCTCAAAGATCGAATCGAATCGAATCGAAATTTTTTGAACGCTCAAAGATCGAATCGAGATCGAATCGAAAGTTTCTGAACCCTAAAAGATCGAATCGAGATCGAATCGAAAGTTTTTTATCACCCAAAGATCGAATCGAGATCGAATCGATATTTTTTGAATCCCGAAAAATCGAATCGAGATCGAATCGATATTTTTTGATCCCCCAAAGATCGAATCGGGATCGAGAAGAAAATATCAAGAATCTTCGGTTCCTAGCCAGTAGAAACCGGCGATATTATAGGATCGAATCGAAGGATCGAAAGATCGAATCGAATCGAGATCGAATCGAAAGATTTTGATCGCACAAAGATCGAATCGAGATCGAATCGATATTTTTTGATCCCCCAAAGATCGAATCGAGATCGAATCGACATTTTTTGAAAACCGAAAGATCGAATCGAAATCGAATCGAGATTTTTTGAACCCTCAAAGATCGAATCGAGATCGAATCGAGATTTTTTGAAAACCGAAAGATCGAATCGAGATCGAATCGAAAGTTTTTGAACACTCAAAGATCGAATCGAGATCGAATCGAAATTTTTTGAAATCTCAAAGATCGAATCGAGATCGAATCGAAAGTTTTTGAACCCTAAAAGATCGAATCGAGATCGAATCGAAAAATTTTGGTCGTCCAAAAAAAGATCGAGATCGAATCGAGAAAAAAATATCCGGTATCGCCGGTTCCTACTATTACAATTATTATACTACATGTTTACTAAACATGTACAGTCGGACCCCGATTTACCGGGCCCCGATTTACCGGAACCCCGATTTACCAGGAGGATAAATTTCCCCCGATCTAGGAAATTAACGGTATTTGACCCCGATATACAGGACACCCCGATTTACCGGACAAAACCCTTTCCCCCGAGCATCCCGGTAAATCGGGGTCCGACTGTAGTATAATAATTGTAAAGAATAGGGGAAGAGATTTTAAGTTGCGAAAAGGGGTTAGCCGTACCGCTTACCAGATACTAAAATCTCTATTATAATTTGGAGATGTCGCTAGCAACCGTCGTTAGGGGCGGGTTGGTTGATACTGCACGTGCAGATGGGTACAGCGGAAGGGTGGGTTATCAAAACGCCCTTACTTGAGGCGTACCCAATGGGTGCGCTAGTACTGTAAATTTAGAACTTATTTTTCTATACTTTTCTGCCACGTTTATGTTCTCCCTTGTCCTTTGTTCCCCTGAATGCGAATGACGTTTGTTACACCTCCTCGCTCAAACAATTCCCTTTGAACTACAAGACCGTTGAGGTGTTGAATTCACGTGATCTTCGCAAACTTCTCGTGACACTTTCTCAACCCAATGAGATTTAGTTCTACCACAAACTTTGCTATGTTCTTGTAGAAGCTAAAATGAGATGACTCTCTTTGTTTTCGTGTGTTACTTAGTTGTCGTCACTAGAGGATTTTTCGATCACGGTGGGTGTCCGATAGCAGTCGACAATGGGTTTTTGGTTAGGTCATGCCAAGACCGAAAATTTTCATCCTGGGATGGCTTTCTCATGAAATGTCTTAACTCTTCCACTATGTACTACAAAACGTTTACGTTTGATATTGCCACGAGAACAATAAAACCCTATGTAACGACTTTGTGCCCTAACGATTCTATCCAGTATCAGGCTTGCGGAAGTGAAAGTTTCTCGCCCTTGCACGATCCCGCTAAAAAGCTCTTCCAAACGTACCCCCGTGTGCGGGAAGTTGTGCTACGAACAAGACAAGGATATGTACGGTTTTCACACGTCATCCCAAACATGTCCAGTGGCTCATGACCGAGTTAGGAAAAACATCACCACCGTTCAGGGCGATATTTTTACCATCTTGATAAAAGAAGGAGGATTATGTGACGGTCGTTGTGATGAAGTGGAGCTGGAGGGAAACATAGCGGCACCTATGTTGACATGTGTCGATGAAAAATCTTGCGATGGATATAACTATGGGGATGTGGCTAAGCAAGAACATGGTTATGTCTTTACTCCCTTCAACGACTTAATTGAACTGGTAAGACCAGAGAATAACACTTGTACTGATTTTCCCCTGCACAACGCATCACGTTGCTTCATTCCCTTACCAGACTCAACTAAATTACTGTATACTTATACGATTTATGATGGCGTATCTTATTGTCATGACGGTTTAGACCAGACAAACTGTTCGGATCCAGCTAAGATTGCCGGTTCGTGCCTCATCGGCGGATATCTCTCTACAGTTTCCATTTATATTCTCTGTCAGGAGAATTCAATATTATGTGATGATAATATGCACAAAAAGTGCCCAACAATTAATCGGTATTGTACCATTCATAAACATCAGTTATGCAATGGGCAAGATGACTGTGCTATGGGTGCGGATGAGCGGAAGGCGACGTGTCTTAAGCTCACCCAACGATCGTGTGTTCGTGGTTTTAGCCAAAGTCAGGGTCTGCTTAGGATTCCAGTGGACTGGGTCCAGGATGGAGAGGTAGACTGCCTTGACGGGATAGATGAAAAGGCTAACTGGCAAACGTGCGGCAAAGGCATCAGGAGGACAATTAAATACTCGACTAAGAAATGTAACAATGTCTTCCTCTGCAAACATAACATGGAACAATTTTTAGAGGCCACGCTTTTATGTTCCTTCCCCTCAATCTGTGACGAAGAAGTGTGCCGCATGGCTAAAAGCAGGCCACAAATATCAAAAAAGATGCTAAGCACCAGCCTATCGATAGGGATAAAACTCAGGAGTTCAGTTTGCACAAAAGGCATCCAATCTATCCTTCTTCTCACAGACCAAATTTGTCGATCTAAAACGTTCCATCATCCCTTCCATCTGTTCTTTGGTAAAAACTTTACAACCAAATTAGTTTTTCCAACTACGGAACGTGATTGTATGTTCCTTTACGGTGAAGCATATGTGTTTCACAGCTGTTTAGGACTTTGTTACAACACACCGTGTCCCTTGAAAAGACCGGTTCTTCAAAACACTTGTAGCAACCTCAGAAACACCTTTTATTCTCTCAACTTCGAGCTTGGCTCAATTACAATTGTACAAAAGTTTCGTGAACGGTTCCACAACAACTTTTTCGTTTGTAAAAACACTAAGTGTATCCTTTTTGAGAAGGTGTGTGATCTTGTCGATGACTGTGGAGACAGGTCCGATGAGGAGGAATGTATGAACAACTTCCAGTGTTCTGATAAGTCTGGGTTCTTGGCTTTGAGTCAGAAGTGTGATGGAAAGATTGACTGCAAGGACTTCTCTGATGAATGTAATGAGAGTTGTAGGAGGAAAGCTATTAACAATAATACGATTTTGGGAGTTGCCCTTGTCATGGGAATTACAGGGTTCGTTTTTGGAGTTGGCGGACTTATAAAGAACATCAAACAGAAGTCGGAAAAGAGTGGCGAATTCATCAATCAAACTATGGTCTTGATGATTTCGTTGGGAGATCTACTGACATCTGTTTATCTCCTTACCCTCACTACAATCCACTGGATCCACGGTTCCGGGTTCTGTGAGTATCAGATTGAGTGGATTAGTGGAGTGCCTTGTACCATCATTGGAGTTTTGAATAGCACTGGATCATCAATTTCTTCCCTTGTAATGGCTTTGGTCAGCTGCTTCCGACTCCATGGTACAGTAATGGCCCTTCGATACCGTCGTCCAAAGAAGGTTACTCTGAAGCTGTGGATGAAATTAGGTGTTCTACTTGCAGTCGTCACATCGATATCTCTAGCAGTATCTACTTTTCCATTGTTCGACACTTTCAATGAATGGTTTGTCAATGGACTAGTTTTTGAAAGAGGCTTTACACTATTTCTTGGAGTGATGGATAAAAGTCAACTGCTGAAGATTGTTCGGGGTTACCATGGAAGCCACGAAACCAGACGAAGTCAGTCTGGTAACACTGTTTCTTGGAACACATTCCAAGAAATGATCTCTGAGATGTTTTCCCGGGATTATGATCCGGTCAGGGGCAAAAAGCTGTCTTTTTACGGTAACGACCCAGTGTGTATGTTTAAGGCATTCGTCCTTTCGGATGACCCACAAGTTCTTTTCGTATGGGCATACCTCACCTTCCATTTTCTCTGCTTTTTATGTGTAGCGGTATGCCATGGGGTGATTGCAGTACTCGTTAAAAGATCACATATCCAAAGTACCAGGACGTCCAGCCCACTCAATTTCAATGTCTCTTTGATCTGCCTAACTGATTTTTGCTGCTGGATGCCCTTCCTTATCTGCTGCGTCCTTCACACAGCCGAGGTACTGGATATGTCACCGTGGTACCAGATCTTCTCCCTTAACATTCTCCCCCTAAACTCTGTACTGAATCCCGTTTTGTACAGTGGTGTAGTAACAACGATTTGGGACTACTTTAAATGGGTCCAAAATGCTGATGGCGCTCGTGATGTTGCGTGCAATATCGCTCCTGAAGATCCCCCTAAAGATGCTTCTAAAGATGCTTCTAATGATTCTCGCGATGTTACTCCTGAAGATGCTTTAATTATGAATAATGAAGATGCTGCTGATGTCACCCCTGAAGATGCTGCTGATGTCACCCCTGATGATGCTGCTGATGTCACCCCTGATGATGCTGCTGATGTCACCCCTGAAGATGCTGCTGATGTCACCCCTGAAGATGCTGCTGATGTCACCCCTGAAGATGCTGCTGATGTCACCCCTGATGTCCCTCCTGAAGATGCTGCTGATGTCCCCCCTGAAGATGCTGCTGATGTCACCCCTGATGTCACCCCTAAAGATGCTTCTAAAGATGCTTCTAATGATTCTCGCGATGTTACTCCTGAAGATGCTTTAATTATGAATAATGAAGATGCTGCTGATGTCACCCCTGAAGATGCTGCTGATGTCACCCCTGATGATGCTGCTGATGTCACCCCTGATGTCACCCCTGAAGATGCTGCTGATGTCACCCCTGAAGATGCTGCTGATGTCACCCCTGAAGATGCTGCTGATGTCACCCCTGATGTCCCTCCTGAAGATGCTGCTGATGTCCCCCCTGAAGATGCTGCTGATGTCACCCCTGATGTCACCCCTGAAGATGCTGCTGATGTCACCCCTGAAGATGCTGCTGATGTCACCCCTGATGTCACCCCTGAAGATGCTGCTGATGTCACCCCTGAAGATGCTGCTGATGTCACCCCTGAAGATGCTGCTGATGTCACCCCTGAAGATGCTGCTGATGTCACCCCTGATGTCACCCCTGAAGATGCTGCTGATGTCACCCCTGAAGATGCTGCTGATGTCACCCCTGAAGATGCTGCTGATGTCACCCCTGATGATGCTGCTGATGTCACCCCTGATGTCACCCCTGAAGATGCTGCTGATGTCACCCCTGAAGATGCTGCTGATGTCACCCCTGAAGATGCTGCTGATGTCACCCCTGAAGATGCTGCTGATGTCACCCCTGATGTCCCTCCTAAAGATGCTACTGATCTCACCCCTGGAATATATAAAACTTAAGATTAGACTCTAAGCTATGTAGTATGTTCTGTTGATTACCTAATTGGTATGTTTTATTTCAAGTTTCTTCATGTTATAAGAGACAAAGTTTCTTTCCTACTGTAAAACCATATATTTTCGAGGGCATTGGTTTTCGCGGATTGGCCTAGACTAGGGCTTCTGGTGGTCCCTGAAGACTTCACCAGCGTACCAGGAGTGAACTACTCCTTCATCAGCGACTCCTGGTACGCTGGTGAAGTCGTCAGGGCCCTGCAGGGGCCACCAGAAGCCAATCTGGGCCAATCCGCGAAAATTAATTTCCCGCGAAAATAAATGGTTTTACGTTTGAAGTGTCCTTCCTGATGATGCATTTATTTATTTGATAGTTATTATTATTATTCAAATTTTACGTTTACTTTCAAACAGAACCTTTTCTTTTTCTTGTACATCGATATTGCTTCTAACGGTGTGTTATATAGCACAGAGTTCACCCAAAGTTTTTCGAGGCGTTTACGGGTGGCTGGAGGATATCCATTCTCATCACCAACAACATCACGGTACCAATCATCCATCAAAATTCTGTAAGTTCACCTATTCGTATTGTCTGTTCACAGATTGTGTAAAGTTTATGTTTTAAAGTAATTGGCCACTCAAAACACGGTATACATCGGGATGCCAGACCCAAACCCAAGGCACTCTCAAAGGCAAAACGTTACCTTGTTCCAGACCAAACTAAACTCAAGACACTCACAAAGGCAAAACGTTACCTTGTTCCAGACCAAACTCAAGAGTCTCTCAAAGGCAAAACGTTACCTTGTTCCAGATCAAATCAAACTCAAGAATCTCTCAAAGGCAAAACGTTACCTAGTTCCAGATTTATATAGGGAATTCCCAAGTTTTACTTGGTTAGGCCGGGAGTTAGACTCCTTGGAGCGTTTGAGGCGATATGCTCGCAGAGAGAGAGAGAGAGAGAGAGACAGAGAGAGAGTGGGAGAGATAGAGTGGGAGAGAGAGAGAGAGAGAGAGAGAGAGAGAGAGAGAGAGAGAGAGAGAGAGAGAGAGAGAGAGAGAGAGGGCCGAAAGATATTTATTTCTTCGTGTGTTTAAAATGGATATATGGCAGCATAATTCTGAGCAAAAAAAAGATCTATATTAGGAAAGAGGGGTAAACTGATATGAGATTGAAAGAAACTTCTAGAAGAATACTAGAATGATGTGTCACGTACATTCAACAAAATACATGTGTATAACATGTCAGATTATAAGACATACTGACATATATCATACTAAGGACATGATCTGTGTAGCCTTTATAGAAAATATCCCATGTAAAGGATTTCTATTGTTTTGAAACCATGATCACTTTAACACTACTAATACTATCTATTTTATATTCTTCTACACAAACACATATTTTAAAGTCAGTTCAACATATTTTTGAAGCCTTGAGTGTCTGCACTGATTGCATTTCATTTCTACAAATTTCTAACCATTATAAATGAATGAAATATATAGAAAAAGAGGGAGAGACAAAGATTGATAGATGGAGAGAGGTAGAGCCAATAAAAAAGAAGAGGGGAGAGAATGGGAGAGATCTGTGAGAGAGACGCTAATAAAAAAGGAGAGTATAGCAAGCAAGCTGCTACCCGTAATGAAACGTTTACACTATAGATCTATACACTATATATACCCTCTTTTCGATATACTAGCTCTCTCCTATATTTCTCTAACAGCTCTCACTTTCTTACCATCACTAAGACTCTCCACAAGTTTGGAAAGAGAACGTTGTACAGTAGAAATGTAGTCTGGTCCTCCTGTGATATCAACAACACCAATATAAATTGGAAGAAGAGGTGGATCCTGAATAAAGCGCATTTTAATTTAGAAAGGAGAAACATAATAACACTTTCCGAAACAGTCATCATCTGCACCATCATTCAATATTAGTGTTTACTATTCAAAAAGTGTGTAACTTACAACAGCGATTGAGTTGTCCTCAGCATCAGGAGGTATATTCATTTCAACCAGTGTCTGTGTTAGTTCAGGATGCTTGGCGTTGTTGGAATACTTTGCAGTCACCTCATTTTCAGTATGACACATCATGCAATGCCAGTGGGTTTTGTTCACTGTTGTAAAACAGTTAATATAACTGTAACAGTTGTGACATCGATCCAACGACGAGCTCAAATCGTCAACCATGCATTCTTTTGGGAGGGTGATCAAGGGCTCCAGAGTGCACCCCCACGGGACACCGGTGGCATCCTCAAGATCCTCTGAAAAACGATTTTTGTTAAAACTGGGTGGACAATTTAAGGTGTTTATACTTACTGTTAACAGGGAACTTTCGGAGTGAAAATCGAATCATATGGCGCAAGGTTAGCCTTTGTTTTAACGCTCTTCAAAGACAAAGCCCAAACAACTTTTAAAAAAGAAGCGTCGTCAACAGAAAATTTTATTTTTTAAGCTGATTTTATTTTGGCCTTGGACAGCGCGGCAGCGCCGAACACTTTTTATTGGTAGCAGCGGTAAAAATGCAGCCTAATTTTGTTTCTCGCCGCGCTGCGCGGTGCTCAATTTAATAAAGTAAAATTCTGACGACAAGATCTCAAATTTTTTTTTATTTTCAAAACATCACACCCACACCTCGCATACAGCAACTTCGTGAGAAGTTTTAAGTGTAAGTGGGGATATCTACAACGAACCATTCCTGACATCGGCCCTCTATTCCAGCCTATCGAAGACATCATCCGGCACAAGTTCATCCCTCTAGTCGTTGGAAAACATGTGTCTGATCTTGAACGGAGAGTCCTGGCTCTGCCGATAAGGATGGGTGGTTTGGCAATTGAAGACCCGACGGAAGCTGCAAAACACCAATACAGCAGCTCGAGGTTCATCAACACCCCACTCGTTGAATTGATCCTTTCAGACGGGTCTGAAGGCGGCACCATAGCAAATGTAGAGTCCTGTGCAGCCAAAAACAAAAAGGAGTGTGAAGAAGCCGCTCAAGAACGGGCTGAGCTTGAACTGAAATCGATAGTGTCTGAGGCAGATGATCGCCTGAAACGGGCACTGGAGCTTAACTCTGAACAGGGATCTTCAAGCTGGTTATCAGCCAGACCACTCAAGCACCTTGATCATGAGTTAAACCAGAGGGAATTTGTTGATGCCATTCGTCTAAGATACGGCTTTCATTTCTCGGATCTTCCTTCCAAATGTGGATGTGGGGCTGACAATAATGCAGACCATGCCCTAATCTGCAAGGTTGGTGGGTTCGATATTTGGAGACACGATCATCTGAGGGACACCATGGCCGAGTTGTTCAGGTATGCAGGATTGAAACCGGTGAATACAGAACAGCTGCTTCTACCGTGTGAAGGACATACATTTCCTGTCAGTGCCAACACCAGGGACGATGCCCGAATGGACATAGTATGCCGAGGTCTATGGCGGGATATGGAGGCATCCTACCTCGATGTGCGGGTGTTTCACCCTAATGCTCCCTCCTACCAGAAAACATCAATCGCTCAGCTACACAGAACTCACCAGAACCAGAAGAAAATGGCCTATTTGAGGAGGGTTCTAAACGTAGAGCAGGGTAGCTTCACTCCTCTTGTGTTTGCTACTTCAGGAGGCTTCGCACCAGAGGTTAAACGAGTTCTGGAATGCGTTGGAAACAAAATCTGCTCCAAGCACCAAGAAGGACTCAGTGAGACGATGTCTTTTATAAGACAAAAGCTCAGATTTAGCCTGTTGAGATCAACCTTAGTAGCATTGAGGGGCACTAAGAGGCGTGTGGTACCATTTATGCCGAGCGAAGTTGATTTCAGAGTGACGTAATTTATTCTGTGTTTACTTTTATAAATCGCTAGGGACGTGCGTGGTGTACCAGGAGTGGTGAATTATGCAGCCATTCTTTATTGTGTCTCTACCTCTTTTCTCCGTGTCCTAACACAATATACCTATGGTACACCCGCACACGTGTTCCTTTTTTCACAATTCTTTTTTCAAAACATCGTTTTTTAAACGACTGTCGCTACTTGATCACGGGACCAATTCAGACAAACTAAAGGCTATTTGATAAATAATCGATAACTTTGACCGGTTAATTGTATCATGTAACCGTTTACTAAGCCAGAATCATTTACCCTCCGAAATAAGAACCGATGATATTTAACCGGGGCTACTAGCCGAACTGTGGTCTGTGAGCAACTATTATTATTCCACTTTCTTTACACAGCATGTCAGAAGAAAACAATGAGTCCAGTAGCAGTTATTTGGATTATATCCCAGGATCAGCTCTGGCTTCTGTGGATGCCAAAATGGCAGAATTGGACGCCCTTATGAAAAAACTTAATCAGTCTGCAAAACGTTACTTTCAAGTTCAGCTTGGTGACATGCCCAGACCAGTACCAAGCTCAACTTCCCTTCTCACTGGGTCCTGCTACTTTGGATGGTATAGCTGGACATCTCCGGAGCTGTAAGAATGTGATAGTGTTGACTGGTGCTGGTATATCTACCTCTGCTGGAATCCCAGATTTCAGGACACCTGGCACGGGAGTGTATGATAACGTTCAGTCCTATCTGGATAAATACAATGTGGACAATGCCATGGAGCTGTTCAGTTACAAGCTCTTTCAGGAGGACCCAGTACCATTTTATTCCCTGTGTAAGGATGTTAAATATCCCGCTGAGACAGCTAAACCTACCCTGGCTCACTATTTTATTCGGTTGCTAAGCGACAAAGGAGTTCCTCCTTAGGAACTACACACAGAATATTGATATGCTACAAAGTAAAACTGGTATGTACTACACAACTGTGTCCAGTTCAACAATGTTGACCACTTCTCACGTACCAAATAATGGTTGTACTTTGTAGCACAATCTTTCAAACGTTTCAACACTACTTTAAACAAATTAATTTGAGCTTATGTATAGTTGCAACGAAACCTGTTCTACAACTACAATACGCTGCTCTTGATCACCTTGAAAAACAGCTAAAAGATGAAATTATACACGTTTAATTTGTTGGCTCCCCCAACAGAAGAACATAATATGTTATTTGACCTAAGCAGCTAGCCGAACAATTAGCAACTATTATTATTCCACTTTCTTTACACAGGATGTCTGAAAGAAAATAATGAGTCCAGTACCAGTTACTTTGGATTATACGCCAGGCTCAGCACTCGCCTCTATTGACGCCAAAATAGCAGAAATGAAAGCTCTTATGAACAAAGTCAACCAATCAGCAGCCCGGATTTTAAAAGCTCAGCTTGGTGACATGCCCAGACCTGCACCAAACTCAACTTCCCTTCTCACTGGGCCTGCTACTTTGGATGGTATAGCTGGACATCTCCGGAGCTGTAAGAATGTGATAGTGTTGACTGGTGCTGGTATATCTACCTCTGCTGGAATCCCAGATTTCAGGACACCTGGCACGGGAGTGTATGATAACGTTCAGTCTTATCTGGATAAATACAATGTGGACAATGCCATGGAGCTGTTCAGTTACAAGCTCTTTCAGGAGGACCCAGTACCATTTTATTCCCTGTGTAAGGATGTTAAATATCCCGCTGAGACAGCTAAACCTACCCTGGCTCACTATTTTATTCGGTTGCTAAGCGACAAAGGAGTCCTCCTTAGGAACTACACACAGAATATTGATATGCTACAAAGTAAAACTGGTATGTGTCCAGGCCGAAATATAACAGCGTTGTAAAATTTTATATTAACCACGTCTCACGTCCCCAAATATGGTTAGACTTTAGAACTAAACCATAAACTACACTAAAATTCAGGAGGTTTTTAAAGACAGGTTACCTGAATTTGAACCCTCGTGTTCTCCTAGGAATACCCGACGAGAAAGTGTTTGAAGTGCACGGCTCATTCCGATCGGGCCGGTGTACTAAGTGTCCTGCGACATACACAGAAGGAGAGGTATGATATATTGAGCATCATAACAACTGGTTACCATGGTAACACAATTCTCTCTCTCTCCCAGCTGAAAGAGTACATCATGTCAGGGGAGGTGGGGTATTGTACTGATTGTTACCATGGTAACATTATTCTCTCTCTCCCAGCTGAAAGAGTACATCATGTCAGGGGAGGTGGGGTATTGTACTGATTGTTACCATGGTAACACAATTCTCTCCCAGCTGAAAGAGTACATCATGTCAGGGGAGGTGTGGTATTGTACTGATTGTTACCATGGTAACACAATTCTCTCCCAGCTGAAAGAGTACATCATGTCAGGGGAGGTGGGGTATTGTACTGATTGTTACCATGGTAACACAATTCTCTCCCAGCTGAAAGAGTACATCATGTCAGGGGAGGTGGGGTATTGTACTGATTGTAAGGGGAAACTCTAACTGAATGGCATCCCATTAATGGGATCCCATCAACAGTAAAACTCTAACTGATAATGGACCGCAGTGATGGTTCTTTCTCTGTATTCTCTCTGTAGGCAGTACATCTATGTACTGCCTACAGAGAGAATACAGAGAAAGAACTATAGGGCATGCCCGGGCACGGGCGCGCACACAGAGAGAATACAGAGAAAGAACCATCACTGTGGTCCATTATCAGTTAGAGTTTTACTGTTGATGGGATCCCATTAATGGGATGCCATTCAATTAGAGTTTCCCCTTACCATGGTAACACAATTCTCTCCCAGCTGAAAGAGTACATCATGTCAGGGGAGGTGGGGTATTGTACTGATTGTTACCATGGTAACACAATTCTCTCCCAGCTGAAAGAGTACATCATGTCAGGGGAGGTGGGGTATTGTACTGATTGTTACCATGGTAACACAATTCTCTCCCAGCTGAAAGAGTACATCATGTCAGGGGAGGTGGGGTATTGTACTGATTGTTACCATGGTAACACAATTCTCTCACAGCTGAAAGAGTACATCATGTCAGGGGAGGTGGGGTATTGTACTGATTGTTACCATGGTAACACAATTCTCTCCCAGCTGAAAGAGTACATCATGTCAGGGGAGGTGGGGTATTGTACTGATTGTTACCATGGTAACACAATTCTCTCCCAGCTGAAAGAGTACATCATGTCAGGGGAGGTGGGGTATTGTACTGATTGTTACCATGGTAACACAATTCTCTCCCAGCTGAAAGAGTACATCATGTCAGGGGAGGTGGGGTATTGTACTGATTGTTACCATGGTAACACAATTCTCTCTCTCTCAGCTGAAAGAGTACATCATGTCAGGGGAGGTGGGGTATTGTACTGATTGTTACCATGGTAACACAATTCTCTCCCAGCTGAAAGAGTACATCATGTCAGGGGAGGTGGGGTATTGTACTGATTGTTACCATGGTAACACAATTCTCTCCCAGCTGAAAGAGTACATCATGTCAGGGGAGGTGGGGTATTGTACTGATTGTTACCATGGTAACACAATTCTCTCCCAGCTGAAAGAGTACATCATGTCAGGGGAGGTGGGGTATTGTACTGATTGTTACCATGGTAACACAATTCTCTCTCTCCAGCTGAAAGAGTACATCATGTCAGGGGAGGTGGGGTATTGTACTGATTGTTACCATGGTAACACAATTCTCTCCCAGCTGAAAGAGTACATCATGTCAGGGGAGGTGGGGTATTGTACTGATTGTTACCATGGTAACACAATTCTCTCCCAGCTGAAAGAGTACATCATGTCAGGGGAGGTGGGGTATTGTACTGATTGTTACCATGGTAACACAATTCTCTCTCCAGCTGAAAGAGTACATCATGTCAGGGGAGGTGGGGTATTGTACTGATTGTTACCATGGTAACACAATTCTCTCCCAGCTGAAAGAGTACATCATGTCAGGGGAGGTGGGGTATTGTACTGATTGTTACCATGGTAACACAATTCTCTCCCAGCTGAAAGAGTACATCATGTCAGGGGAGGTGGGGTATTGTACTGATTGTTACCATGGTAACACAATTCTCTCCCAGCTGAAAGAGTACATCATGTCAGGGGAGGTGGGGTATTGTACTGATTGGTACCATGGTAACACAATTCTCTCCCAGCTGAAAGAGTACATCATGTCAGGGGAGGTGGGGTATTGTACTGATTGTTACCATGGTAACACAATTCTCTCCCAGCTGAAAGAGTACATCATGTCAGGGGAGGTGGGGTATTGTACTGATTGTTACCATGGTAACACAATTCTCTCTCAGCTGAAAGAGTACATCATGTCAGGGGAGGTGGGGTATTGTACTGATTGTTACCATGGTAACACAATTCTCTCCCAGCTGAAAGAGTACATCATGTCAGGGGAGGTGGGGTATTGTACTGATTGTTACCATGGTAACACAATTCTCTCCCAGCTGAAAGAGTACATCATGTCAGGGGAGGTGGGGTATTGTACTGATTGTTACCATGGTAACACAATTCTCTCCCAGCTGAAAGAGTACATCATGTCAGGGGAGGTGGGGTATTGTACTGATTGTGAGGAGGGAGGTGTTATTAAACCTGGTATTGTCATGTTTGGGGAACCACTACCTAACGTGAGTGTGAATTTAGTTCTTTAGCTACTTTTGAGAGAACACACATATTTCACTTTCTAACACATCCCAATTTAACACATCCCAAACTAACATCCCAATTCCCCAGTCCTATATCTGCAAGATATCTGGGGACGAGGGGAAGTGTGACTTGCTGATTGTTATGGGTACCTCCCTCTCTGTCGGTCCGGTGAACCAGATACCTAACTGTGTCCCACCCTCCACTCCTCGACTACTGCTGAACATGGAAAAGGTATACACTGGTGATACTGGTGATATATGGGCCCATTTTGCAGTTTCAAATATGTCCCACTCCTGTAATAAAATTCGTGTGATACTGTTTCTAGGTATGTGTTGATGAAAGTATGAAGATGAACCTGAACGCTCCACTTTTTTTCTTCGATCACCCAGACAACAAAACGGATGTTTTTCTTGGTGAGAATCGAATCTTTTTTATCATTTAATCCTTCCTTCTTTCGTTCTATTATTGTTGGTATGTCCCTCTATTGGTGAGAGTCTAGTCATATCTTATCTCCGCCTTCCTTTTCTCTAACCCCACAATAATACCTGCCAGGTGGCCCAGTCGATGAGAGTGTCAGGGTGTTGGCTGAAAAAGTTGGATGGTTGGAAGATTTACTAGCTTTACAAAATGAAATGAACTAACTTCTCTCCCTTACAAACTAAAGACATTCCTGCGTGAGTTGTGACTAAAAACATTATACAATTGACATACATGACGTGTTAATTATGTACCGGATATATATTTTCAGCTGTTTTTTAATGTGTGTGAAATGTGAATAGTATATATATAGTGTAACATCTAAGTTTATTGATAAAGATTTGTAGACAGTTTGCGAAAATGGTGTCTGATGTTTGTTAATTTTGTACAGTAAGTGTAATGTACTTAAAGTTTGAAGTTTCTGTGCTAGATACTTTTGTTTCTATTCGTTTCTTACTCAACCAGCACTTTGTGCTACATCTTCCAGATGAGAACCCAGTTGACCGTCTTGATCTGTGTCCCCTTCTGTTTTGATTTCAAACCTGAGTGTTAGGGTTGGTCCCAACAGTTGGTAGATCATCAGAAGAACGTTGTCTCATATAAGACCGTCCTTGTGCGTTATCCGATGTACAGTCAGTGCCTGACAAATTCGATGGGTTTGGTATTATTGCTGTCTGCTAAATCAATATCAAGGCATCGTGTTCTGCTAACATCTCTCTCTATCTTTCTCTCCTCTCTTTTCTCCCTCTCTTTCTTTCCCTCTCCCCCTCTCCTTTTCTCAGCAGATGATGTTACAATAACAAACTATTTTGCGGTTTACTTTGTTTCAACCAGCTATCTTTCTCAACGACTTACAGTTCTCTCATCTTGACCGGGAACTGGGAAGTCAGATGTTATATCCCACACGTGATCCCGGATCTGATCCTTGGTTATGGCGCGGGATCAGAACACTGATATATGTGATCTGATCCCTCAGCTTGGTTGCTTGCTTTGTGTAACATTTTTTTCAGATTAGGATTACAAAATGACAGACTCACTAATCGATGATATCTCTATTCTGAAGACAGCGGAAGAAGTTAAAGAAGAGGTTAGTAGCCTTGCTAGTTGCTATTGAGGAGGTGCATCTACTACTGCAGACGTTCATCTAACTAACTAAATAACTAAAATTTGACCCTTACAGATTTATAAAAGAACGACTTTCTACGGTTCTAAGATCAATGTTCTGGAAGATAAAAAGAGGAAAGCAATAAACCGGATTAAAACTGAGTGTTACGTGTACAGCTCTGGCAAGGTAAACAGTGCAGTTGAGGTGGAGATTATTGTTTGGGAATCAGAAAATGGGTACATTAATCCCCGGGACAAGATTGCAGAACTTTGTGAAGAACAGAAGAACTTGGATTCATCCATTGAACTCTTAAAGGTGAGACTGCACTGCATATAATCAATAGATAAGCCAGTATGATGCAAGTATAATCTATCCATCTATCTATCCGTCTATCTATCTATCTATCTATCTATCTATCTATCTATCTATCTATCTATCTATCTATCTATCTATCTATCTATCTCTATCTCTATCTCTATCTCTATCTCTATCTCCCTCTCCCTATCTTCCAGTCACTATTGACGTTTCTATTTCCCTATTTCAGAAGAAATATACGGATACAACAGATACCACTGATCTGAAAAGGCAGCTATCATCACTAGATCAACAGGTCCGTGCAAATACCTTTTGGGTGTGCTAGACTAGTACAGTCGGACCCCGATTTAGTGGCATCCTCGGGGGAAAGATTTCTGTTCACTAAATCGGGGTTTCCACTAAATCGGGGTTTCCACTAAATCGGGGTTTCCACTAAATCGGGGTCCGACTGTAACTGGTTGCTTAAATAGGCTACATTACATCATGGATCATGAATCATGATTGCTAAGTGTATTACTAAAATGACTGTACATTCCAGAAAGATAATATTGTCTGCCTGCTTGAAATACATAATCTTACTCGGGAGATGTGGCAACTGAATGATATGCGTGGTTACCGGTGCAATCCACTAATGAAACGACTACAAAAACTAGAAGGAGGGTGGGGTGACGGTCCTTACGATGACTATGATGATCTAGAGGACCTAGAGCTAGATCCTCTGATGCTAGATGAAGACGAACTAAAGGAACTAGAAGAAGAAAAGAAGAAAAAAGAATTAGAAGAAGAAGAAAAAAGAGAACTAGAAAAAGAAGAGCTAGAAAAGGACCTTCGTGGATTAAAAAGTCATGATGAAATCGAGCGTGAGCTCAGGAAAGTATGTTCCATCCATCATTGTATTTTTCATACTAAATTACTTTGAAAAGTACAACGATTACTAATACATACTGTGTGGAGAGTTTGAACAACTTGTGCGTGTCTCTTTCTTTTTGAGGTATGTAGTGATATAGTTTTCAAAAAAACTAACACTAACTTCTTAGCTTGATGAAATGGACGAAACTATTACGCGGAATATAGAAAATCAGCTGACTGGAAAAAGAGAAGATCACGTAAGTACGATACAAACCAAAGCAGGCGAATAGACGCAGGACACTCGCTGTAAAAAGCAAATGTCCATATAAAATGCATTGAAAGTTGTGTTGTGTTCATTGACAACACATAATATTATATAACATTCCACTTTCCAGGTATCGAACAGCTTTTCTTTTTATATGCCTGCACGATCATATCCCCTACATTATTCTTCAGATGATTTCCAAATGTGATAGACTACGGATAACAAAGGGCATTTATCAAGGTCTAGTGGAAGCCCTTGGCGATGGTGATGAAGAAAGGAAGTTGAGTCTTGAAAGAAGTGCCCAGGATGCACTCAGGAGAATCGAAGAGATAGAAAATGGAGAAATCATAGGCACCGTACAGGTAGACTACACATGAATCAGTTAATGGCAGGTTGATGGCTTGGAATGTGCCAATTATATATATTATTATCAGACTTTCATAAGGTTTTTTTTGTTAATTCGCATGTAATTTGTTTATTCACATGTTTTTATCAGATTGAGGGACGATCGGTCATTATCTCACAAGATTATCAAGAAATCATAGTAGAAATGAGAATGGGTGCGGATGAAGATTTGGCTGGCCAGATTAAAAAGGTGGAAAGACAAAAGTTAAAAGAAGAAAGGGCGAAATTGGAAAAAAAGCGACAGGCACTTTTGAAGAAACGGATGGAATCCCTCTAGTTGTGCTAAATAGGGATGTCATCCTGATATGATGGTAAACTGAGTAGATAAAAGATACAACTTTTCTGACAAAGCGAAATAAACAATAAATCCTAATAAATGGAAAATTAACCAAAGTCTGTATTGTATTGCATTTTTCTTTTCAAAATTCATTGATTGATTAAGTGAAACATTTATTATTTAAAAAACGTGACGTATAGTTATATTCTAAGTATAATGTATATACATTACGTGATATAAATCTCTGTGCTTTTTGTGTGTTAATCAGACATTGGACAAACCCCGGGGGTTCTCATAGTCCTCTCTCCTTCCTTCTCTTACCCCCCAATAACTTAATCCCCCAATCACTCACTCGTTCTCTCACACACTCTCTCTCTCTCTCTCTCTCTCTCTCTCTCTCTCTCTCTCTCTCTCTCTCTCTCTTTCTCTCTCTCTTTCTTTCAATATCTCACTCTCCCAATATCTCTGTCTCTTCTCTTTTCCTTCCTGCAAATAAAATTCGATGCATAGAAGTACACATGCAGTGATTGTGGGAATTAGGCTTGAGAGACTGGGAGAGACTGCTCACTGCATATTTCTCAAAGCTGGACACACCTCTCACTTTCTCACACCTCTCTTTCATCTCCCTTTGTATCTTTATCGAATTTTTTAAGGTTTCCTTTATTCGTTCTGTTTGTTGAAAGTTGAAGTAACACTTTTTAACGGCCGAAATCTCGAGTTCACTGAGAATGTAGACTTTTTAGATAAAGAGTCCGCCCTGTGTAGACTTTTGGACATAGAGTCCTCCGAAGTTGTCTCTCTCCGACCCTCTGTTATCCCTCCCTTTTCTCACAGAACCGGTTCTCTAAGAAAGATAGTGAGAGATGGAGCGAGAGAGAGAGAGAGGTTTTCTAATTTGTTTTCTGACTAACGTTGCACGAGCTCTCCATCTCTTGCCCTTCTCGTATTTCACGACATAGTCTACCGCGACCAACAAACCCCAGCCAGCCCTACCTACCACCACGGACTAGCAACAAAGGACCAGCCACCTACATCCCCTACCTACATTCTCAAATCAGATAAGATCGTTCATTCTATATTCTTTGGTTACTATTTATTATTGTTGTTATCTGGACGTGTTCTGCTGGAAGGGTGGCCAGTATTTAGGGTACGGCGTCCTCTTATTTCGTGGTCCCTTGGCCTCTGTCTCCCTCCCTGGGTTGGCTACGGCTTCTCTGCCCCCCCCCCTCCCCAGTTTCCTCATTATTTTCCTTTTCTTTTCTGTGCTGGTAAGCGCAAAGTTGTCATTTCAGCCTTTCCGTCTTAGGTATCTAGTTCTGGGCTGTTTGATAGGTTGTCTGTCTTTGCAGTCGTGCCTTTCAGGGTTTTTTAGGCTTAGTTTTTCTTGGGGCCGTAGTCTTGGGGTTCCAGTTCCTGTGTTCTCTTATATCACACTCACCTTTTAGTCCTTAGAATTTAGATCTCACCCACTCACCAGGTCTTATTTTGGAATTTCCTGTTTTATATTTATTCCTTTCTCATCAAGAGTTGAGTTCTTTCCCTTATAACATGGGTGCTTGTGGTGGGGGTGCAGTGTCAGTGGAAATGGGTAAGACGAGCCAGATCAGACTCTGATTTGGCTCGTCTTACCGTTTTGATTCAGAACGCCAGATTGACAGCACGTGTGTCCTCACTGAGTCGACACTGTAGTATTTGTGTATTTCAATTATGTATCTGTATTTCGGCAACCGTCGTATGCCGTGTTGTTGAGACGCCGTATTCCCACTACAAGCAGCACTGTAATACTCTTTATCTCAGCTTCTGTTTTCCAGTAGCATAGGTATTCATCTAACCCTTTCGCTTTTCTCTGTACACCGTACAATTGTACGCTCTCGACCTCCGAGCATAGTGGCATCCTCATTTGTCTGTTAGTTGTTAGCTAGTAGCTGAGTTAGGAGAGTAGTAGAGTCCCGAGTAGAACTTCTCTTTCAGGTCCCAGGCGTACCAGTAGCACCGCCATTTTTGACTGACTCTGGCTGATAGCCTTACAATTAAGGACCACCTCCGTACTGACTTGCTACACTCGCAAAGGAAAAACGTTACCTATCCAGACCGAATACTGATTCAATCAGTTGATCCTGTCAACGGCCCCTGCATTCCCTCATGAATAATTCCTTCCCCTGGTGTTCATCTTTCCAGGGCATCTAGTGATCCCCGCATCAAGTTTACCATCGTACTCGTCTCCTTCTCACCCACTTCATCCTACCCCTCCTTCGGTTGCTCCAGTTATCCCTTGGTTCCTTTCTCACCCTCCTGTTCTCAGGTTCAACTATCCAGCCCGCTCATTTCTATTCCCTCCTTCTCAGATGTAATTTAATCCAGGGCAGAATTCCTCTCTCCCAGTATGTAATCATCTGCTCTCCCAACTATGGTTTAGCCTGATTATGTGACATCTGTCCCAATCGTGATAATTCGTTTACTGGAACATCCATCTCTGATGTCAATTAGCTGAAGATTGCCGATGTAACCTTTTCCGGGTCCCACTGTATACCCTCCATCTATCTCTATCTCACCCCCTGGGACTACCGCCTACTCTTCTTTCCCTGACAGGGTTACCCTGCTCATATGTCTTTTTCAGTATTGCCCCTAACTACCTTTTCCGCCTTTTTCCTATTATGGTGATTGTATTTTCCAATTACGAATTATATTTTCAACACTACTTTCCTTGACAGGGCTACCCTGCTCGCATGTCACTTTTCGGTGATGGTCCTAACGACCATTTCCGCACCCCCAATCATTGTACCACTCACACCTAGTTCATTTTGCAGTTATCCTGCCTAGTGCCTATCATTTTACCAGTCACAACTAGTTCATTCGGCAGTTACCCTGCCTATCATTGTACCAGTCACACCTAGTTCATTCTGCAGTTATACTGCCTAGTGCCTATCATTTTACCAGTCACAACTAGTTCATCCGGCAGTTACCCTGTCTATCATTGTACCACTCACACCTAGTTCATTCTGCAGTTATCCTGCCTATCATTTTACCAGTCACAACTAGTTCATTCGGCAGTTACCCTGCCTATCATTGTACCAGTCACACCTAGTTCATTCTGCAGTTATCCTGTCTATCATTGTACCACTCACACCTAGTTCATTCTGCAGTTATCCTGCCTATCATTTTACCAGTCACAACTAGTTCATTCGGCAGTTACCCTGCCTATCATTGTACCAGTCACACCTAGTTCATTCTGCAGTTACCCTGTCTATCATTGTACTAGTCACACCTAGTTCATTCTGCAGTTACCCTGCCTATCAATTGTACCAGTCACACCTAGTTCATTCTGCAGTTACCCTGCATATCATTGTACCACTCACACCTAGTTCATTTTGCAGTTACCCTGCCAATCATAGCACTAGTGACGCATAGTTCATTTTGCAGTTACCCCACCTATCATTGAACCACTCACACCTAGTTTATTCTGCAGTTACCCTGCCTAGCATTGTATACTAGTCACACCTAGTCCATTTTGCAGTTACCCTACCTACCATATCTCCCTCTCCCTCTCTCTCCCTCTCTCACTCTCGCTATCGTCGATATGATGATAGGAGCCAGCCGGGATGTTATCTTTATATGCAATGTGTATATTGATTTTATCCTATTTCTTACCATCCTCTCTTCCCTCAATCCCCAACCTCGTCCCCTACCTCCCACTTCCCTTCTTCCTAGTCCTAACCCGGTGTCTGACACCCTCCCCTCTACTCAAACCAAGACGACAGACGCATTGGCAAGACGGCACTCCAGTGGGCCCCAACAGCACTCCACTGGGCCCAAATGACATTACCCATGACAAGCAGTGGGCTCCCCCTTACACTTTGGCACATATTCGGATTCCTGATTGAATACTACCGAAGTGTCTGTAAGGTGTGGCGGTCCGGGTGATGTTGACCATGCCGGGAGCATGTGTCTCGGTTGTCAGGTGCAATTCACCTGGTTTCCGTTTTGGCAAACCTCAGCTTAGTATCCAAAAAAAAAAAAAAAAAAAAGAGAGAGAGAGAGAGAGAGAGAGAGAGAGAGAGAGAGAGAGAGAGAGAGAGAGAGAGAGAGAGAGAGATGGAGCGAGAGAGAGAGTGAGACAGAGAGTGAGAGAAACGAGATGGAGAGAGATAGAGTAAGAAGGGGCCGTCTCACACACGGTACGTTTTAACCAGGAAACAACAATTAGATCGGTATTGTATTAGTGTAGAGAGAGGGGAGAGAGAGTTTAGTTTTAGACTTCACGTCCCTTTTTGTTTGTCATGGCCGTTAATTCCGTTTTTCAAAAGTCAGATTTGCACGAGATCTGCAGTGGGTTTTATATATTGTGGGAACTGGGATGTTGCAATGTACCACTTCCTTTCTCTATCCAGTTTGAATTCATTTCCTCTGCTGCTCTGTCGCTCTCTTTCTCTGTCGCTCTCTTTCTCTGTCGCTCTGTCTACCATCTCTCTCTGCCTCTCTCACTCTCCCAGATATTCATCACGCCCCATTGTTAGGAACATTGCAGAGTGCAGTATTCTTCTACCTTTCCGTGTGCAATGGGGTGTGTCATTTTAGTGACTGGTGTGTCATTTTAGTGATTGGGGTTCTTTTTTCTCACAAATTTATATCTCACACAAACAGGGGGTTGGTTATAATGATACTCGAAGGGTGCTCCCTGGAGGGTGCCAGGGTAACCATATCCCACTTACATATTTTTCTCTCCCTCATTTGATTTGTCATGAGCAAACTCTCTCACGATCTTCTACCCCCTTTTAGCAAGATAACATTTCCAATCACCATTCTTTGTGTGAGCCACCGTTAGCATCTGATTTCATAGTTAGTGGTGGTGGTGGTGGTACAGATAGGTTATAGCGTGCCAAACTCTGCCCGTTAGGGCAGAACGACATTGCAACCTCGTCATAGCGTCTGTCATCGTGTTGTGGTCAGTTGATCTCATTGCATTCATATTGTCAGTCAGTCATTGTACTTGCAAGACACTTACGCAGCCCCCACGGTTAAAGGTCGGTTGCACTCTTCGCATCTCCGCCCCGTGAGGACATTGCAGTTATCTTGCGAATAAGCAAAAAGACTAGTTAGGGGGCACATTTTCAAGCTTGGGTGGCTGTGCAGGTAGGCCTGTTCGTTTGTTTGTTACGACGACGGTCCGTCGAGTGGACACTTCTCAAGCTTGGGTCTGGGGTAGTCTGTCTATAGTAGCTCTAATTAAATTATTGATTGGTAAGGTTTACTTCGGAATCATTATCAATGGTACACAATAGATGAACAGACAATACAGACAGATGAACTTACAGTATTTGATGTATGATTGATACCGTGATGTTGTTGGTGATGAGGTGAGAGGTGTATTCCTTTCCATTACAGGTAAGGATAAAAGACGATCAAACACAAATAAGGCGTGGGGCAGTACCAACGTAAGGTGTGAAATGTTCTAGAAGACAAGTCGGATAATATACATAGATAGGACCAATGATAACTGTTACACGCGATAAGCGACTTAGTGCACCAAAACACAAGGATTGTCGCTGTAGTGGCCTATGTAACAAAGTGCTCTAAATTGGGAAGGGCAGGGGTGGGGGAGGTGGGGCGGGGGTGGAGGGGGCGGGGCGGAGGGGGCGGGAGGTAGGGAGAGAATAGAGAAGAGTGCTAAGTGTGAGATTGGAGTGAAAGAGAGGGGACGGGACAAAACAACGGGACGTAATCACTCTGATAATTGCTAGGGACTGCTGGGGGAACATTCAGAAGGGATTGTGAAGTGAATACAGTGAATTAGTAGAGTTAGAAAGGGGAAATGAGATGCCATTGCCAGACCAAATTGACAAGAGTAACAAACGAGAAACGTATTACAAGTGGAAGGTGTAGAATGAAGTTGCTACGCAGCAGAATACCGCAGTGTGCTCCTTTATCAAACCAGGGATTGCATTTGAAGATTCAGAGCTGTTTGAGCCGCGCATTTTAACCGGAAATGCGCGCCACATAGTGGCTGCTGGCGTTGTAACATCTCCAAAGACATGACCGATACATTTGGAGGCGTTGCCATGGGAATGAAACAGGGAGAGAATAGAGAATAGAGAAGAGTGCTAAGTGTGAGATTGGAGTGAAAGAGAGGGGACGGGACAAAACAACGGGACGTAATCACTCTGATAATTGCTAGGGGCTGCTGGGGGAACATTCAGAAGGGATTGTGAAGTGAATACAGTGAATTAGTAGAGTTAGAAAGGGGAAATGAGATGCCATTGCCAGACCAAATTGACAAGAGTAACAAACGAGAAACGTATTACAAGTGGAAGGTGTAGAATGAAGTTGCTACGCAGCAGAATGCCGCAGTGTGCTCCTTTATCAAACCAGGGATTGCATTTGAAGATTCAGAGAAGAGTGCTAAGTGTGAGATTGGAGTGAAAGAGAGGGGACGGGACAAAACAACGGGACGTAATCACTCTGATAATTGCTAGGGACTGCTGGGGGAACATTCAGAAGGGATTGTGAAGTGAATACAGTGAATTAGTAGAGTTAGAAAGGGGAAATGAGATGCCATTGCCAGACCAAATTGACAAGAGTAACAAACGAGAAACGTATTACAAGTGGAAGGTGTAGAATGAAGTTGCTACGCAGCAGAATACCGCAGTGTGCTCCTTTATCAAACCAGGGATTGCATTTGAAGATTCAGAGCTGTTTGAGCCGCGCATTTTAACCGGAAATGCGCGCCACATAGTGGCTGCTGGCGTTGTAACATCTCCAAAGACATGACCGATACATTTGGAGGCGTTGCCATGGGAATGAAACAGGGAGAGAATAGAGAATAGAGAAGAGTGCTAAGTGTGAGATTGGAGTGAAAGAGAGGGGACGGGACAAAACAACGGGACGTAATCACTCTGATAATTGCTAGGGGCTGCTGGGGGAACATTCAGAAGGGATTGTGAAGTGAATACAGTGAATTAGTAGAGTTAGAAAGGGGAAATGAGATGCCATTGCCAGACCAAATTGACAAGAGTAACAAACGAGAAACGTATTACAAGTGGAAGGTGTAGAATGAAGTTGCTACGCAGCAGAATGCCGCAGTGTGCTCCTTTATCAAACCAGGGATTGCATTTGAAGATTCAGAGCTGTTTGAGCCGCGCATTTTAACCGGAAATGCGCGCCACATAGTGGCTGCTGGCGTTGTAACATCTCCAAAGACATGACCGATACATTTGGAGGCGTTGCCATGGGAATGAAACAGGGAGAGAATAGAGAATAGAGAAGAGTGCTAAGTGTGAGATTGGAGTGAAAGAGAGGGGACGGGACAAAACAACGGGACGTAATCACTCTGATAATTGCTAGGGACTGCTGGGGGAACATTCAGAAGGGATTGTGAAGTGAATACAGTGAATTAGTAGAGTTAGAAAGGGGAAATGAGATGCCATTGCCAGACCAAATTGACAAGAGTAACAAACGAGAAACGTATTACAAGTGGAAGGTGTAGAATGAAGTTGCTACGCAGCAGAATACCGCAGTGTGCTCCTTTATCAAACCAGGGATTGCATTTGAAGATTCAGAGCTGTTTGAGCCGCGCATTTTAACCGGAAATGCGCGCCACATAGTGGCTGCTGGCGTTGTAACATCTCCAAAGACATGACCGATACATTTGGAGGCGTTGCCATGGGAATGAAATAGAGAAGAGTGCTAAGTGTGAGATTGGAGTGAAAGAGAGGGGACGGGACAAAACAACGGGACGTAATCACTCTGATAATTGCTAGGGACTGCTGGGGGAACATTCAGAAGGGATTGTGAAGTGAATACAGTGAATTAGTAGAGTTAGAAAGGGGAAATGAGATGCCATTGCCAGACCAAATTGACAAGAGTAACAAACGAGAAACGTATTACAAGTGGAAGGTGTAGAATGAAGTTGCTACGCAGCAGAATACCGCAGTGTGCTCCTTTATCAAACCAGGGATTGCATTTGAAGATTCAGAGCTGTTTGAGCCGCGCATTTTAACCGGAAATGCGCGCCACATAGTGGCTGCTGGCGTTGTAACATCTCCAAAGACATGACCGATACATTTGGAGGCGTTGCCATGGGAATGAAACAGGGAGAGAATAGAGAATAGAGAAGAGTGCTAAGTGTGAGATTGGAGTGAAAGAGAGGGGACGGGACAAAACAACGGGACGTAATCACTCTGATAATTGCTAGGGGCTGCTGGGGGAACATTCAGAAGGGATTGTGAAGTGAATACAGTGAATTAGTAGAGTTAGAAAGGGGAAATGAGATGCCATTGCCAGACCAAATTGACAAGAGTAACAAACGAGAAACGTATTACAAGTGGAAGGTCTTTCATAGTTAGTATGTAATTATAATTACCGGCTAATTATTTATAAGAGAGCTATGTAATAGGAAAGCTTGAAATCTTTCTGTGTAGTACCTATAATTACACATTATGTAATATCATTATTCCCAATCTGTCGTAGTATATTATTCTGTGTCAGACTGAGTTTATGATCTTTCCTCAAGCTTGTTGTTATTTCAAGTGAGTTTTATAACTAAATTTTATTCTTCTTGCTTGGAATAATCTCGCTTCTCCCTGTTTATTCTCTCGTATATATTTTCTAGCCTTTTCTCGAATGATCCATACCGTTTAATTCCCAGGCCTCCCTTGAGACCTCTAGAGAGAGCAGGATAATGAACTTTTCTTTCCCTGCAGTGTTGCGTTTTCTCAATCGATTTTTCTCACTGATCCTCCCTCTCCCAACAACAATGTTATTTGTGTGTGTGTGTGTGTGTGTGTGTGTGTGTGAACTTTAGATTCCCATTGCGTGTTGAGTGATTCTTCTCATGTAGTAGTAATGGTGCTGTGACTCAGTGACACAATAATGGAATGCCGGGCCCAGCTTTACTCTTTGACAATCTATATAATGCAACGTGTAGAGGAGCAGCAGCATGTGATGCATGGTAATACCTGCACAGTTAGATCATTGTGATGTCATATAGTGTGAGAGTAGTAGACACAATGAGTACTAGACACTACATAGTGAGTTGACGCCGTGAGTACATAACCATTATAATTTTTAGGAAATTTTGCAGAAAAACAAGTCCCTAGCTGCCAGGAGTGATATAAAAATATGGCAGAGGCGTAGAAATGGGTTAAAAGAAAGGGATGGAAATGATTTCAAAAGTGAGAGAGAACCTGGGTCCCAGGGTCCTGGGATGGGACAATACAATTCAGAAACTCAAAGAGAGAGAGAGTGATGGTGTAATGGGGGCTGTGTGTAAGTGAGATCTATAACTGGATGCGGCATCGGTGCTATGAGGTGCCCCTTTTCCTCTCACTCTCTCTCTCTCTCTCTATCTTCAGTCTCATGATCTGACTTGCTAGTCTGCGTCTCTGCTTATCCTACTAAGTATCGATCTATATCCTCTCGTAATATACAGTATCTCTCTCTCTCATCTCTCTACTATATCTCTCTTCTCTCACCTCTCTCTATCTCTCGATGTCTCTCTCTCTCTATATCTACTTATACTCTCTATCTATTTATATGAGTGATTTCTTCAAAAGAAAAACGCTCCACTTTCGTGGTTACCTTCTCATGAATCCATGTTAATTCGTTGCTTATGGAAAATGTTGTATAGATTAATAATTGACGTGCGGTGAGCCTTTATTGATTGCAAGAGGAATATATCGCTAGCTACAGAGATATATATGATATATAGATATAGATAGATTATATCTATGAGTCCTAGCGATCTAGAGTCGTTGATATATAAGATCATCAGATATAATAAATATCTATATATCTAGCCGAGAGAGAGCTCCGATCTAGTAGCTTACTCATCTTCTCTCGATATCTCTCTATCTCTCATCTCTCTCTCTCTCTCTCTCTTTTCTCCTCCTTCCCTCTATCTCTCTCTATCTGTGCCCCATCATTAGCCTTTGATAACTCCGTGTGTGAGGCATGTGTGTGAGACCCCCCAGTCACTAGTCCTCACTGTTATAGCCTATATAACATCCCTCTCAGTACATATAATGGTCTTTGTGTCATACTTCCCAGTACACATTTCCAATGTGCTTCCAATAGGCTTCTCAGACAGCCTATTATCATCTATTATTATATCTATGATTTCGTTAATTTGTACCCATGCTATTTACTCCATAACTTAGCTCTATCGCACTGAGCACTCTCATCTAGGCCCTATTTCTTTCCAGAATTTGAGCAGGTTTGTTTTATGGTTGCAGGCAAATGTATTATATTTTATTTTATATTTTATTTTATATTTTATTTTATATTTTATTTTATATTTTATTTATTTTTATATTTTATTTTATATACAGGGTGTCTCCTAAACGATGCTGTGTGAAAGGTGTCAAACAAGGTTTTATATGTTCCACTTTACACCACCCTTTACCGCTTCCTGGTAAACACTTTACACAACCTGGAAGGAGAGTCTTTAGAGGTTATTGCCCCTCTCTCTTTTCCTCTCTCTCTCTCCTATCCTTCTCATCTACTCTATCGCTCTCTCGCTCTGTTCCTACTATGTCTCTCTCTCTCTCTCTCTCTCTCTTCTCCTCTCTCTCTCTCTCTCTCTCTCTCTCTCTCTCTCTATCGTTCTCTCAGTCACTTTTCTTGCAGTGCATACAGTTTATGAGTCTATTTATGTGGCCTTACTAAATAGTCTCTATTACAAGAACGTTGCACAACAATAAATTCCACTTAGTTCTTGTTGAGTTCTTAAACTCGCTCTGATACATAGAAAACTCTTTACTCTTTACTCTTAAGTAATCATAAGTAATCCTTCTCTGTCTTCCCACCCCTGGTGGCCCCTCTTTTCGCGAGCTCCGTATGTAAAGGAGGGTAAGAACATAACAAGGTGGCCCCTTGTTATGTTCAAACCCTTTTACTCGAGGGTCGATTATCGAACAAGCTGTAAGTGACCCCTTCATGTGTTGTGTGAGGCTCAAAATAATATTTTTGATGCTCCCTGGCCCTGTTGATTGAGGTTCCGAAAAACAGTTTTGATGTCCCTGTAATTGTGGTGTGATGATTTGGGTTACCCAATGATACATAATGTATCATCACGGAATATAACTCACAAAACCTTGTCTACATCAGTCAGCCAAGGCGATAATCAGTACTTTGTGTGTTTATACTGTTAGGACCTGTCTGCGATAATCATCTTAACTCAAAGGATGAGAGAGAGCTGGGAGAGAGAGGGAGAGAGGGAGAGAAAGCTAGTAGAGAGACGGAGATTATGGCCACGGGGGAGATCAATGATAGCTCTTACTGCATGGCTCATGTTTCAATACACTCTCTCTCTTGCGACACACCCTGCGGCGCGACCTCTAGATTGTGTTTGTATGCTAATTAACAAATCAGCTAGTACGGAGTGACAATTGCCATCTGTGTCTCTCATGTGTGGCTATATAATATGTGTTGTTGGTATGTGAGAGTTGTTGATGGATTCAGACTTCAGTTCTGACATTTTATCCTTCTTCCTTTAGTAGGATGCTAGATAGTTTGAGACACTATTGAGTCAGGGATGGCTCAGCCTTTTCTCGCGGGGAGGTTAGGATTTAGGAAGCCCCATATCCTTGGCTTAAACCCAATAAACTCAAAATCCCTTCTCTTCTCAAACAGTTCCTCATATACTTTAAAACCCTCCCTTCTCCTCTGTTAAAATTCTTATCGCCCCAGCTACACTCTCCCTCCCAATATTCACTGTTAAACTACCTCTCTCCCTCTCCCGACTCCCCATATTCACTACATGTGTCTCCCACCAGCTCTAGCCCCTTCCCTGTTCCCATATTATCAGCTCATCTACACACTACTAACATGTCTCCCACCTAGCAATGAAATGAATGGGTTAGTTGCCTTTACCGATTCCCCCTACAGACCGAGATACCAGCAACACAATGCCGACAGTGAGTCATCTTTTTAATTTGATTGATGATTTTCAGTTCCTTCTTTTATCAGTGCACTATCGAGACAAGCATTCAATCTCGTGTGTGAAAAGTTCTCCCCCACCATTCTCGATGTAGAAAGGGGCCGGTACAGCTATTACCTAGTTAACCCTAATAATGAGCCCCCCCCCCTTTAATCATCCCCTCCCCAATCCAGTTACCCCTAATATATGACACCCCCCCCCTTCCAGGCGGGGACGAGGCGTCAGATACAAGCAGCTACGTGCACGGATCCCACGAGGATGTACTGTGGAGCTTTGAGCAGCAGGTCAACACCATGCAGAAATACGGGGTTGTGGCCAATGTGAGTTTATTGTTATGCTCGCGAAAAGGGGGGCGAGCTAGGCAAAGTTTATAACCCCCTCTTCGATCTAAAAAAAATAAAATAATCTAATAGATCAAGGAGTCATTGTTGGTAGTCCTGCTACACCCCCCCTGTGGCCTAGCATCTAACTACACCCCCCCCCCCCCTGTGGCCTATCATCTAACTACCCCCCCCCCCCCTCAGTCGGTTGAGTTTGAGGAACTAGAGAGATCATTAGACGAGGAATTGAAAAAGTATCATCTGTACGAAGAAAAGGTCAACTATCATCATCATGATACCTTGCAAAACACTTGTCTGTGTCTGATGTCCGATGTCTAGCGATCGTTCCGAGCGAAGGGTCGTAATAAACAAAACATGTGTGGAGGGCGCGATGACCTCGGAGTAAGGTGCGCCGCGCACAGTCCCCTCACGCGCGGGAACAAAAGACTGTCACGTGACATCTTTTTTTGACACACTATCAAAGCTGGAAGTTTTCTCACGAGACGCCGGCGGCCGGTCAATCACCATACTTTTTATTCCACAGTTCATAGTTCATACAATGGCAGCGAGATCTCATTTCCCTCTCTCCCCCTTCAGAAGGATGGACGAGACGACACTCTGAAGACGAGAACACAAGTGAGCTGGTGCACAATGGGAGTGAGAGGTATGTGTCATGCCTGGTATTGAGTGTCAATAATCATTTCTCAAGCGTGTCACTATGTCACGACACTATACTACATGCACTGAGCAATAGTCAGTATTTTGGTGGAGATATCACACAATTGAGAACCTGGTAGGCTAGACTAGAGAGAACTATAAGTAAGAGAGGAGTCTTGTATAAGGGGAAACTCTAACTGAATGCCCGTGCAGTAATGGCGTCCCATCACTGGTAAAAATCTAACTGATAATGGGAGTCATCACTCTGGGCGCGGCCAGGATTTGCCACAAATTTGCCAAAAAAAGGCTCTTTACGTAGCCGCGAAGGCGATGGAAAGACACGAACATTGTTGCACGTTCTTCCATCATTCCTTCCATTCAATTAGAGTTTTACCAGTGATGGGACGCCATTACTGCGCGGGCATTCTGTTAGAGTTTCCCCTAATAATAGTCTCACGGATTCCCAGTTACATATCTGCATACAGTTTCCACTGCCATAATGTTTGATATTTCATTATTGTGTTCCACTATTACTACCTGCCTGGAAGCTATAGCTAGCTATTATGTTGTCCTTAGCTGTTTGTTGTTGTGATTGCTTGGTAGGAGGATGACACGCCGAAAGTAGTAGGAGGCCGCACCATGAACAAGCTTATTAGGCGCCCAGATGTCCAATACATCCACTACTCTTGCCTAATCAAATTCTAAGGTGGTTATGTAAGCTGGATCAGGTATAACGTTTACTTTGAGAGTGTTGAGTGTTGTACCTTGGCCCATATAATATGACCAGAGCCGGTTGCACGTGCAAGATGGTTTATCATGGGAATAAGCCCATAATTCTGCACGTGCTCCTGTTTACTGCTATCATGTTGTCAGAACACGGACCCATCTGCGATCATATTTCGGACCGGGTAAACCCACTAATTGACCGGTTATATGTTATGTTTATGAAGGAGCACCGTAAAAATAGTGCAATTTGTTTACAGACGTTAGCTTAACACTGAAGAGGACATTTGTATGTCGCAGCTTTTGCGTGAAACATTTGGTGATTTTGTAAAACCTTGTTTCACTTGTCACAATAGACATTTGTATATCGAAATGTCCACATTGATCACAGATACGGCTGTTGACAAAGTTGCTATGGTAATCCAGGGACACTCCTCACATGTCCAACAACACGAAGATTTCTCATTTGACTGAAAAACTGTTAATCTAAAGACTTTTTGTTGTTGAACTGAGGCTGAGCTCATTATAAAAAATTTATTGACTACTGGTCTTTTATCAGGAAACCGACCGAATAGGAAAGAATGTCCCTGATTGGCTGATAACATTCACGTGACCTAAATAACGAGTTCTGATTGGTTGTTTACTTGTTTCGGTCGGTTCCTGACAATTATATGATCTCTGGTCATCCTTACCACGGGTATTTTCCTTGATCCGGGTCGACAGTCCTCACTGCAAATCGACCGATGTGGTTTCTCTCCAAAGTACGGTGCATGTGCATCTCGGATATCCGTGGTTCCATTCCACGTACCGAACGGAATTCGTTGGAAAGTATTTTCATCGAACGTGATAAAGGTATACGTGGCTTTGAAACCTCCGTTGGTTGTGTTGAAGGAAACGTAGTCTCGTGTTGTCGTCTCGTACGTTCCTGGAAAGTCCAAATTACCAATTAGGATTACCGATTAGGATTACCGATTAGCATTACCGATTAGCATTACCGATTAGCATTACCGATTAGGATAACCGATTAGGATTACCGATTAGCATTACCGATTAGCATTACCGATTAGCATTACCGATTAGCATTACCGATTAGCATTACCGATTAGCATTACCGATTAGCATTACCGATTAGGCATTACCGATTAGCATTACCGATTAGCATTACCGATTAGGATTACCGCGATTAGAATTACCGATTAGGATTACCGCGATTAGAATTACCGATTAGGATTACCGATTAGGGTTACCGATTAGGATTACCGATTGGGATTACTGTTCTTTTTATTTTGACACATCATCCAGAATAGGTCGGAACTCGGAAAACTCTTAAATAGAAATTGAACGATTATACTAAAACTTTGGTCGAGGGCTAAGACCCGAGTCAAGACAATAAAGTCCAATTTTTTATTTAAGCGACAGGCCGCCACGCATCAAAATGCAGCGCTTGAAATCGATTTCCGGTTCCTGATAAGCTAGCGACTGTTTTCTTGGTGCCATTGGAAAGATAAAAATTTTATCTTTCCAACGCAACCAGGATCAAGTCTTTATCTTATCAGGAACCGGAGATATGACCAATTAACCAATTGTGTGCGCGGCGGCCTGTCGCTTAAATAAAAAATTCGACTATACTCGAGAAATTAAAAGTGGGACTTCTGTGTCAAAAAGAAACAAAACATTTTAACACCAAAATTTAGCTAGGGTGAGGTGTTACAACAATTGTTTCTTCTGTTTTTGGCACTTGCAGCCTTCTCTTGGTTCCCTTATTATACAGAGCAAAGGGCGGTAAAATTAAAGAAACAAAGTACAGAGCCTGTCCAATGACGCTAGTGGTGTCAATCTCTTTTGTGTTCCCTGCCCTTTTTGTTGTTCTATATAGAATTATATTACCCTTGCTTCACTCCATCAGCCACAACAAGTGTCATCTTTACTTTTACTTTGTAAATGATATATACCTTGCTCTTGGTATAATTCTCACCCTTCCTACCGTGGCTGCTGAGGAGGATGGCCAGTGTCCTATCATCGCTGAAAATGGATTCTTGGTCCGGAGCTGTTCCACTTTCAACCCGGACGGCTCGATGAAGATGACCTGCACCACCTCTCCCAACACGACATACACAAGCATCATACGTTAATATCGCCACACGAACAGTACGGTGTTGTCGACAAGCTGTGTCCCCACGATCCAGCGCAAGTACAAGCATGCGGGGGGGATTGGGGCCGAGTCGGGGCCAAACTGAACATCTTCCCCACTAATCCAGTCTGTGGGGCAATCT
Organism: Hormiphora californensis; assembly: GCA_020137815.1. Lineage (NCBI taxonomy): Eukaryota > Metazoa > Ctenophora > Tentaculata > Cydippida > Pleurobrachiidae > Hormiphora > Hormiphora californensis. Next base: position 7,487,528 of record CM035357.1, read on the forward strand.
GTTACGATGTGACGACCCGTTTGTACCAACTAAACCCCTCCTCCCAGGTGGCGTAGCAGTACAGCTGCAGATCGTGCTCTGCAGACTAAAATTACCGTTCCTCTGGGCTCGGGAGCAAGAGTTCTTGAATTGTGGGTAAAGGAGGGAGGGGGTTTGTGATGGTGTTGTGATTATATTACTGTGGGGGGGTAGTGAGGGTTGGTGGGTGTCCTCCTCCAAAATGAGTTTCTTACTTGTGTTGATGAACGTGATTGTAATGGACATGAGTATGGGAGCGTTTTGTGGGATGTTCTAACAGCTAGGTACCTGTTTGCCCCATTTAATGGGTTAGGTCCGGCCAGTGCAGATGTGACAACTAGAGAGGGGTGCATGTCCCACTTTTCAACTGTAAAGGGGATATTTCCCCTAACCAGCAAGACAAGATGCTTCAAGCCGTTACCCTCATTTACCCATATGTTCAAACAATCGGAGGGATTCCGTTTTCAGTCTTACTGCGCTGACTTCATGGACCAAACCAACTGTACGGACACTGCTATGGTGGCAGGATCGTGCCTAATCGGGGGGTTCCCGTCCACTGTCTCCATCCACGTTGTCTGTCATGAAATATATTATGATGTCCCAAACATCTGCGATGATGGTATCGAGACATTGTGTCGACCGATTAGTCGCCGTTGTACAACCCACAAACACAAACTATGCAACGGGGTGGATGATTGTGCGATGGGGGTTGATGAAAAGGGTGGCTTGTGCTCCAAGCTCACCCATTCCACGTGTATCCGGAGGTTTAGCTTGAAGGAGGGTACATTGCGGATTTCTGCGAGTGGGTCCAAGATGGCGCTTGTCGATGTTTGGATGGATCGATGAGAGGAATGACTGGGAAACGTGCGGTAAAGGCCCCAGAAAACGGATCAAGTACATGCCTAAGAAATGCACAGATGTGTTCCTTTGTAAAGATGACAAGGCCGAGTTTGTAGAGGGTTCGTTATTGTGCTCCTTTAGCCAGAAATGTGATGAAGGAGTGTGTCGTGCTAGTAGGAAAAGAGTGGCGATTTCACAGAAACTACTTAGTAGTAGAACTCATAAGGGACGGGTTTACAAAAATATCATGTGCACCAAAGGATTAGACAACCTTCTCATCCAATCAGGCAAAGAATGTATCTCCACTGAATTCAACCACCCATTTCATTCATTCTCCGGTAAAAATCTTACTACCGAACTGGTTCTACCGAGGGTAAAACGAGATTGTAGACACTTGTACGGAGAGGCTTACGTGTTCTACAGTTGCTCCGGACTCTGTCACAACGCGGGGTGTCCTTTGGTGACGCCCGTCCTACAAAGCACATGTTCAAACCTCAACCATATTATATACTCACTGAACCTTCAGTTGAACACCCTGACCGTCGCACAAAAGTCTGGTGATAACTACCACAACAACTTCTTTGTCTGTAAAAACACGGACTGCATCTTGTTTGAGAGGGTGTGTGACCTAGTTGATGATTGTGGAGATGGGTCGGACGAGGAAGGATGTGCCAGCAACTTCCAGTGCTCTGACAGGTCAGCATTTCTGGCGCTCAACCAGAGATGTGACGGTAAGTTTGATTGCATAGACTTTTCAGACGAGTGTAATGACAGTTGCAGAAGAAAAGCAGTTTATAACGATGGTGATCCTGGCGTTAGCTGTGATAATGGGTGTTTTAGGACTTGTTTTCGGTGCTATTGTCGTGTCCAAGGGTGTTTGTGAGGTAAGGGAGTCTAAGAAAAGTGGTGAGTTCATCAACAAATCAATGGTACTGGCTATTTCTTTCGCTGACCTCCTCACCTCCGTATACCTGCTAACGTTTGCCTTCTTCCACTGGTACATAGGTTCGAATTTCTGTGAAAGTCAGGTGGACTGGATTAGTGGAGTTCCGTGTATGGTTATCGGTGTTTTGAACACCGTCGGGGCAACAATGTCGTCCGTTGTCATGGCATTGGTTAGTTGCTACCGGTTGGCTGGTAACCTGAGGGCGTTACGCTATCGCGGGTCAGATGAGGTCTCTCGAAAGCTAAGAGGGAGAGTGATTCTCCAGTTAGTTGCAGTCTTAGTGGCATCCGTCGCAGTAGCAATGATTCCCCTGGTAGACATCTTCGATAAGTGGTTTGTGAATGGACTTGTCTTTGAGAAGCACATAGCATTATTTATTGGTGTCATGAGTAAGAACCGATTGCTGGATGTTTTTAGGGGTTACCATAGTACCCGTAAAACGAAGCAAAGTATGACTGGGAGTGAGGTATCTTGGAGTGGCATCCAAAACATGGTATCCGAGATGTTTTCCAGTGATTATGATCGAGTGATTGGGAAGAAGCTGTCCTTCTACGGTAATGATCCATCTTGTATGTTCAAGGCATTCGTCCTCGCGGATGATCCTCAGGTGTTTTATGTATGGACTTACCTGAGTTTTCATTTCCTTTCTTTTGTGTGCGTGGCGGTGTGTCATGTGACGATTGCAGTAGGTACCTATAAAAACAGTGTGAGGGGCAGCCGAAAATCTTCTCTCGGCCGCAAAGTTACTCTGATCTGCTTGACAGATTTCTGCTGCTGGATGCCCTTCCTGATTTGTTGTGCCCTCCACACGGCTGAGGTTGTGGATATGTCACCATGGTACCAGGTCTTCTCCCTCAACATCCTCCCTCTCAACTCGTTTATAAACCCTTTGCTATACAGTCCGAGTCAGATATTTACAACAGCTTTTCACAAGATCATGGCGCTTTGTTGTCCAAAACAGCAGGGCAAAACAGAAGACCAGTACGTTGCAGAGATTCCAATGGAGGCAGCGGGGGAACGTCGTGATACTGGGACAGAGTTGGACACGGAAATCGGAAATACTGCCCTATAATGATGGGGTACAATGTGGACACTGAGAATTATTGTAGACTAGGAACCGGCGATAATATCGAATCGAATCGAAAGATCGAGAGATCGGATCGAATCGAATCGAATCGAGTAGTTTTTTGAGCCTAAAGATCGAATCGAGATCGAATCGAGATTTTTTGATCCCCCAAAGATCGAATCGAGATCGAATCGAGATTTTTTGAACCCTCAAAGATCGAATCGAATCGAATCGAAATTTTTTGAACGCTCAAAGATCGAATCGAGATCGAATCGAAAGTTTCTGAACCCTAAAAGATCGAATCGAGATCGAATCGAAAGGTTTTTTTCACCCAAAGATCGAATCGAGATCGAATCGATATTTTTTGAATCCCGAAAAATCGAATCGAGATCGAATCGATATTTTTTGATCCCCCAAAGATCGAATCGAGATCGAATCGAAAATTTTTGATCGGTCAGATCACCCAAAGATCGAATCGGGATCGAGAAGAAAATATCAAGAATCTTCGGTTCCTAGCCAGTAGAAACCGGCGATATTATAGGATCGAATCGAAGGATCGAAAGATCGAATCGAATCGAGATCGAATCGAAAGTTTTTGATCGCACAAAGATCGAATCGAGATCGAATCGATATTTTTTGATCCCCCAAAGATCGAATCGAGATCGAATCGACATTTTTTGAAAACCGAAAGATCGAATCGAAATCGAATCGAGATTTTTTGACCCCTCAAAGATCGAATCGAGATCGAATCGAGATTTTTTTGAAAACCGAAAGATCGAATCGAGATCGAATCGAAAGTTTTTGAACCCTCAAAGATCGAATCGAGATCGAATCGAAATTTTTTGAAATCTCAAAGATCGAATCGAGATCGAATCGAAAGTTTTTGAACCCTAAAAGATCGAATCGAGATCGAATCGAAAAATTTTGGTCGTCCAAAAAAAGATCGAGATCGAATCGAGAAAAAAATATCCGGTATCGCCGGTTCCTATTGTAGACTCGACCAAGTTGGAATTATTGATGGACTTGAAAAGGGAGTTACTACTTATTATAATGAACACATTTTACTACCCACGGAGGCTATTGACGCTAGATTATAATTTTGCTTGTTATAATTTGACGGATGTTAACAGTGTTTAAAGTTTAAACACATTTATTGCATTTCGCTAACCAAGATTTTTTGAAAATAACTTAACTTGAAATCACATACATATCACATCACGCAAAGCTTTTGTTTTCTGAACAAAAATCGCTGTCCGACGAGCTCGATATCATCTGCTCGCTAAAGCAGATGAGACCATGCCGTCTCCTGATCTCTTTATCTTTTATCATGAAGGTCGCGAAAAGGTTATTTCGTAACCAAATCAGGACCATGATTTGGATAGATAAGGACATGACATCATACCTTAGTTCAGGTCCACCCATCTCATTAATGCTATTGAACTCCTTCTCAGCAGCTTCACAGCACTCCGCATGATGACTGATGAGACAGCAGATCAGTCTCGTTCATGAAGCCATGGTGTCCACCAACTTTCTCCTCCATCTAGGTATCTCTCAGTCCCATAACTCTATCACTCCTAACCCCAACATTCTAACTCTCTCCCTAGTCCCTAACCCTAATAATGAACGGCGGCTGTATATGACAAATTGAACGATTTCCGTCGTGTGAGAGATTGGTGAGAGAGCCCCCCTCACTAAATTAGCACGTGACACAACTCAACTCTTCTGATTGGCTCACGATTATCACGTGACCTGTTTGATGGCCTGTGGTTGGTCGATGAGTTTCGTGTACTGTCTGTGTACCATTAGGTCTGTGTATATCACCGTCGTTTAGAAGTGGCTTCTGAGTATCTGTGTAGATTTGGTGTTACAAGCTTCCATGCCCACCCTCTCTTTCTCTCTCTGTCTATCTCTCTCTCTCTCTCTCTCTCTTCTCTCTCTCTCTCTCTCTCTCTCTCTCCTCTCTCTCTGCTCACTCAGTGTGCCTGCAGTCGCGTCTCTCTCTCTCTTCTATCAATCTCTCACTCTCTACTCTCCTCTCTCTCTTTCTCCTCGCTCTCTCTTCTCTCATCTGCTTCTCTCTCTCTCTCTCTCTCTCCTCTCTCTTCTCTCTCTCTCTCTCCTGTCAGTACAGTCCTGTGTACTCCTCACTGAATTGCCCTCGGGGTTACCAGGAAATTAAACACACGTCGTATTGTTCCTCACCCTTCTCTGTCTCCATCTCACTCTCAGATAATACGGCTGTCTTCTTCTCTCTCTCTCAGCTACTCGAACTGTTTCTGTCTCTTACTATATCACTGTCTTCCTCAATTAAATGACTTTATAGTCTATCTTTTAGCTTTACCTAAGCCGGTCTACAGTGTGTTCTATCTCTACTGTTTAGCTTTACCTAAGCCGGTCTCCTGTGTGTTATCTCTACTGGTTAGCTTTAACTAAGCCGGTCTACAGTGTGTTATATCTCTACTGTTTAGCTTTACCTAAGCCGGTCTACAGTGTGTGTTTGTATAGTTCATGCATGCTATATTGATAGCACTCTCACTCTCTCCCTGAATTGTGTCATCACTTGACCTATAGTAGACAATTAGTCCCTTACAACTCTGTCTTACTCTCTTTCTCGACTAGCTTATAACAGTTTGTTGAAGCTATCACACTTTTCATACCCTCTTTCAACTACCAGTTCTATCTGCAGGCACTATGCCCGTTCTATTTCGTGTTGTCTACAATATTAACTAAGTCTTCTTATACCGGCTGTAGTACTAGTAACTGGCTGTTATAGTAGATTGCTAGAGCAATATGGAAATAGTGCGTTATTATTGAAGAAAAACAAAGTATACTTCCTCACTCTCTCTCTCCCTCTCATTCTTACTCTCAGTCTCACTCCACTTAAGTGCACTTGTGTTAGATAGTAAACAAACTCTGTGTGCTATTAATAACTGAACTAAGATGGCTTCTTTGTTTATTTCCTAAAGCATTGCTTTGTTTCACTTCTACCACACGTTAGAACTATTGATCCTTGACCCCTTTTCAGGAACCTATTTTTATAGATTGAAATAACTCGCTCTCTCTCTCCATATAAAATATGGTCTACCTGCCGCCATTTGTTTGTAGAAACATACTGATATGTTGTTGTATTCTAATCCTTCTTTACAATATTTGTAAAAGATATATTTGGCACGGTTAGTGAGGATTGAACAAGGCAACTGACTGACTCTCAGTATAGTATCGTTGAAACACAGATTGATATAACTTATAGTGCGTCCGATGGAAGCCTCTACTGCCCCTGATGCTCGGTATGATGCAGATGATGAGGAAGGGTGTCTCAATAGATTTCCCTCCTCCTACTTCCAACAACCTCCACTCAGCTACATCCCTAACATCCGGTAAATAGTAACTCTCTCCCCCTATAATTCTCCTCTCGTATTCCATAGTAACTCTCTCCCTCTCTCCCCTTTTTCTCATATGGTATTCCCTCACTCTCTTCCCGCGGGACGTGAACCCTAACACCCTTGTTCCATGGGCAGAATTCGGCCAAATTTAGGCTGAATTACGCCTTTTAGGCCAGGGGTGTAGGAATGATTTTTCAAGTGAGGGGGCGAAGTCACGTGACCAATTACAGCGCTGGCCAGCGCCCAAGAAAATTTTTGTGAGCAAGATTTAGTCACCTATTCCATTGCATTTACCATACATCGGGCGGAGCGACAGCGGAGCCCGAGAAAATTTTTAGGGTTTTGAGCCAAAAAGTCATGATTTCGTCATTTGGGAGTGAATGTTGACTGTTGACGACAAAAGTGAGGGGGCGAACCTGGCCAAAAGTGGGGGGGCGGCCGCCCCCCTCGCCCCCCCTATTCCTACACCCCTGTTTTAGGCTGAATTCTGCGGCCGAATTACGCCGCAGAATTACGCCTTGTGCACAGGCCGAATTACGCCTAAAAGGCGTAATTCGGCCTTTTTGGTAGCCCCTCGGGAGGGTGTTATTCACACATCTAATTGATCAATGAAATAACTCAGTAGATCTCTCTTTCACACCATGCTTAATTAGGGCGTGAAAAACCATCTCACACGAAGTTTGTGCGGCTGTGTGTCAGTATTTTTCTTCCCGTGGAACCGAAGTGCTCACTTTCAAACGGCAGATCCTTTTGCGGAGTTCTGCCCATGGAACTAGGGGGTAACGGATAAACTGCTCCACTATATTTGAGAGAAAAAAGAGAGTTCTAGTTTCTCTCCCTGGCGCTCATCTCCAGATAACAGCAGCTCACATGTTCAAAAGATAAGATATTATATCCTTTCTCTCTTTGTCATGTATCTTGTGTCATTTGGATGTTCTTGTATATTGTTTTCTAGCTAACTAATGTAGTGTTAATGTAGTGTATTATCAAATGAGGACTCTCTTGCGTCGCTTCTCACGATCTCTAGTTTGTCGGGCACGTAAGAGGAAGAAAGATGTCATAACTTTTGTCTCGATCAAGTTCCGTATTGGAAAAGAGAAGTTCTACGTGTGGCCATTTGATTGCATCAGGTGCTAATCGAGATATAGAAATAGGTCGAGATTTAGATAGGACTCTTACAGAGACTAGATAGGGCGAAGAGAAAATAGATGCACGCTCACGGCTCACGCTTCAAGTTTTTATGTGAATTCATACCACTGATACTTCATTCCATGTACCTTTTGTTTTCAGCTTCCCTAACACTACCCCCACTCCCTATTCCCTAACACTGCCGCCCCATTCCAGTGACAGCCCACCATCCTCTCCGGAAGACATCCTGAGTTCTCGGCAATCCGATATCGATAGGTTGTACAAGAAGTTCTACCGAGAAAACTCGATTGAACAGCACGGTAAATATAATTAATTCAGGTGATTAATTTCGATGATTAAATTCTTTCCGATTAATTAATTGCATAATTAAATAATTAACTATTCCCCCTCCTGCAGAGTTACGGGCACCCTCTGATCTTGACTACTTCCCAACAAAACAAAGTCCTAAGATATACCCCAAATCACCCAAACCGGACCGCCACAAGCACCAGGGCTCTAGGACTAGTCTGAACTCTACCAACTCAACAGCAGAACCAACACCCCGGTAAGATATTCCACTAGTTAAAATCTAGATTCGTAAGATTCCAAGTAATTACTATCACTCAGATTGAGATAATTCTCAATTATAGGCAAATAATAGTTCAATCTTTGTTCATTGCTAAGAGCTGTTTTCTTCAGGAGTAGTAGTGCAATACGTCGTGCAAGTCTTGGTTTGGATAGTTCATGTGCGGGAAGTCAGGCTAACCTGTTTACTACAAGTACCCCCAGGTAAATCTACCAGCTGATATATCGGGAGGATAAACTTCCCCTGATTTAGGATATTTAGTCATATTTTACCTCGATTTCCCCGACTCATTCGGGTCGAATGAGTCGTGGAAATCGAGATTTGACTTATATCTGTTAGTGCGTGTCTCTGTATTGATCTGTTTTCCCGACAGTTGGTGGCCTACTTCCTTCGCACGTACTTTGTGTTCATGGGAAATTCCTGTCTCTCAGATCAAAGAGAGGGTTTAGTTGTCAGGAAACGGGGGACTAGATAAACAAACTGTATCAACTGGAAAGAGAGAGAGAGGGAGAGAGAGAAAAAGAGAGAGAATATTTGCTGGTTGGTGGTCCCAATGTTTGACCGACTACTCATTTTATGTGATGGCGCCGAGAAAGAGAGAATGAGGGGGCGCAAGGAAAAGAATAGAACGGAAAGAGTATGTGAGGAGTCACGTGACACACGTGACACACACAGCCCTGGTGCACGTTCCTTTGATCCCCCCTGAACAGTGAACACTCAACACGGGCATCACATTCTGTATCATTTTGTTTCGTTCAATCCTATACAATTCTGTTGCTCTGTTGGTCTGTTCTCTGACTACCAATACAGCATACACCCTCTTTATACGCTGTTTCCCATGATAATACTACTAGAGTTCATTACCCTCCACCCCCCCCCCCCCCCCCAGTTCATTACCTCCCAGGGCGTCAAAACATCCCCCACAGCCCCCCCCCCCCTCCAAACAGCTGTTGTGTGAAATTGTTTTCTGGGATACATGTGGTAACCACGGCAATATATACTCACATTCCAAATACACTGTGGCTCCAACAGTATTTTATTGATTCCCCTCCTGTGCATATTATTATTTGTATAATTCATTATTCAAACTCTAGTTACCTCACACTCACAGCAGCAGCATATTATAGGGGTCATTTTACAAACTTATCTTGTTTTTCTGAATTATCCTCCAGAGAGAGAGAGAGAGAGAGAGGATAACATGCTAATCGTGTTGAGGTCTCGAGCTAGCTTGTAAAACCCTCACAGAGTTGAGTTTTAACAAATACTGCTGAAAAGTAGGCTATTACTGTTTGCTTGTAGGAGTTTCACTCATTCGGTACTGTTGTCTGATTTGTTTCTTTTATTTTCAAGATTTGGCAGCAAAGCAATTGTATTGTTCATACTTTCTTTTTACAGTTTTAGTTTGCCACAAGTTAACTATTGACATGACTAATTATTCACCCTACCTCTAACTCCCCACCTCTCTCTAACTTCCCTCCTCCCCTCTCCAGCACGATGATAGCTCCACCTACGTTTTACAAGGAAGTCAACAACATCAGTGCCGACACACAGCAGCTGCAGCAGCAGTGGGATGAGGGACCAGGTCAACAACATATCCCACACCAGCACTGGAAGTAGATCTGAAATGATGCTGGAGCAACCCACTAGATTATCAGGTAATACTTGTTTGTTTATTTGTTTGTTTGTTTATTTGTTTGACGTTTGTTTGCTTGTTTGTTTGTTTATTTGTTTGTTTGTTTGTTTATTTGTTTGTTTGTTTGTTTGTTTGTTTGTTTGTTTGTTTGTTTGTTTGTTTGTTTGTTTGTTTGTTTGTTTAGAACACGCAATAGAACCTGAATTACTGAGTTCGAGGAGGATTCTATGTAACCCCGATTCTCGTTTAGTACTGGAACAGTTGGTTGGATTTTTCAGCTGGTTAATTCTCCTGCACCCATGGTTATCATGCAGTGCAGCACGTGCCGGGGTGTTGTTGTATGCCCCGCCCTAATTGACTACTAGCAGCACCCAACCCGTACTAATTGGGCAGAGAGAGCTGCAGACAGCTCCCACCAGACACTCCTGTTGTGTATAAGAGTGTCTGCATGCTCTCTCTCTCTCTCTCTCTCTCTCTCTCTCTCTCTCTCTCTCTCTCTCTCTCTCTCTCTCTCTCTCTCTCTCTCTCTCTCTCTCTCTCTCCCATCCTGTATGATGTGCAATCAGACACAGATTGCATGGTGACATGCAGTAGTGGTGGTCCTTCAGTCAATAGAGTAGCAGCTTTTGTATCGTTCTGTCTGCTTCCCTTGCAGATATTTTGAGTCGGCCGTTTTTGATCAGATATAATGCTCGTTCTAGTTGTTGTTTTAAGTTGCATTTTTGAGTTTTAGTTGTGAAGTTTGAAGTTCATATCATTCTCAATAATAGCCCTGTTTTGTCCCAAATTGTAGACCCTGTACCTAGAAGCCAATGTTGTTTGTTATTGATCGGGTACTGGACGGATTCTGACTACCAACCCGGGGTCACCAAAAACAACTGTAAACCCCAAAAAACACCGGGGTAGTACTAAACCCTTTGGGGGGTGGTATTAAACCCAACCCCCTTTCCCGGTTTAAGGGGGGCCCTTTAAACGATTGGTGGGGACACCTTTTAAATTAAACCAAAAACCCCCAGGGGGTTGGGAACCCGGGTGTTCCAAAAATTCCCCCTATATTCCCCTTTTTCAAAAACATGCGGGCCCATTCAAAGGGGGAGTCTCCTGGGGGGGGGGGGGGGGGGGGGGGGGGGGGGGGTTAAAAAAGGGAAAAAAGAAAAAGGGAAAATGCTCGACATGGTCCCAAAATTTTTTAGTTTTAAAATTTCAGCCCCTCGCCCCCCCCCCCCCTCTTTCAACGAGACCAAAAATTTTTGGGGAGAAAAACCCCAAATTAACCCCCCACATTTCAGGGCCTTTTTTTTATTTTGTTTTTTTTTATTTTGTAACGTCACTTTCCTTTGTTTAGTGATTGGGTTTTTAGGGGTTTTTATTCAATTTAACCCCTCCCTCCCCCTCCCCCCGGGACCTACTTTCACAAAAACCCCCCGGGGGGTTTTGGGCCCTTTCCTTTTCCCTTTCCGGGGGGGTTTAAAATCTCCACCAATCAGAAGTCAGTACTGGTGTCACGTGGTTTGGGGGAACCCAAAGGAGGGGAGTTTTGGGGGGGGCCGTTTAAAAGGGGTGGGGGTTTCAAAGGGGAAAGAGCGGGAGGGGGGGGCCCCCCTAAAATTTTCACTAACTGTAAATTTCTTTTTAAACTTTACCCCCCAGTGTATAAAAAATTTTCTCCTTTTTTTGTTTCTGTCATAAAGGCTGTTTATTGGGGCCAATTAAAATACTATTAGCCAAATTTTTTAAATTTGATTGGGGGCAAATTTTGCCCCCAGATCTAATTTTTCGGAAAAAATTTAGGGGAGGTTTTTAAATTCCCATTACCAAAAATTGAAATTACCGAAACCCAGGTTTACTTTGGGTTTTTAAAGAAACTGAATTTTGGGGCCCCCTCTTTTCTCTGTTTCCCCTCTCCTTTTTCCAAATTTTTTGTTTGGAAAAAACCTTTTCTCAGGGTTGTGTTTGGGGAAAATTACCATTTTCCCAAAAAATACCCCATCTTGTTAGTTTTCAATAAAAGAGAGCTTTCTAGAGGGTTAGCTGGGGCTCCCAACTTTAGCTCCTACTGGTCCCAGGGGTCGGAAGTGCTTAAATCGCTTCTCCTCTCCTCTCTCTCTCTCTTTTCTCTCTCTCTCTTTTCCATCTCTCTCTCTCTCTCTTCCTCTCTCTCCTCTCTCTCTCCCTCTCTCTCACTCTCTCCTTTTTCTCTTCCCCCTTTTCTCTCTAACTCTCCCCTTTTCTCTCTCATCTTCTCTCTCCTTCTCTCCTCTCTCTCCTCTCTCGTCCCCTCTCTCTCTTCTTCCCTTTTTTTTTTTTCCTCTCTCTCTCTCTCCTCTTTTTTTCTCTCCTCTTTCCCCCCCCGCTTTTTCCTTTCCTCTCTTTTTCTTTTCCCTCTTTGTCCTTTTAAACACCAAAAATTATCCCCTTTTTTTCCCCCGGCGTTTGGAAATTTAAAAACTAAATTCTCTTTTTTTTGTTTTTTTTTGGGGCTTATAAAACCCCCTTTTTTAATTTTTGGGGAAAAGATTTTTTTTGGGAAAAATACCCATTTTAAAAATTTTTTTCCCAAAAAAAGGGAAAAAAAGGGTTTTTTCTAACCCTTGCTTTTTTTTTGTGGAAGGGAAACCTTTTTCTTTTTTTAAAATTTTTTCCCCCCCGGGGGGGTTTTTTTTTTATTTTTTTTTTTTAAAAACCCCCCCCCTTTTTTTTCCCCCCCCCCCCCCAAAAAAACCCCCCCCCCCCCAAAAAAATTTGGGGGGCCCCCCCTCCCCCCCCCCCCCCCCCCCCCCCTTTCCCCTTTTCCCTTTTTCCCTTTCTTTTTCCTCTCCCCTTCCTCTCTTTTCCCCACCAGACCCCCCCTTTTCCCCCCTTTATTTTCTTTTCCCTCTTTAACCCAAAAAACCCTAAAACCCCGGGTTAGCCCCCCGGGGGTTTTTAAAATAAAAAATTTTTAAAAAAGGAGAAGGGTGTCCCAAAAACTTAATTTGTATTTTAAAAAACCCCCAAATCTTTTATAACCCTTTTTTTCCCCCCAAAACCCCCCCGGCTAACCCTGAAAACCCGGGTTTACCATCTCCAAACTTTTTATCCCCCCCCCCCCCGGTTTGCCCCCCCCTCCGGGGCCCCCGTAGGGAAAAAACGTGCCCTAAAAATTTTTAAGGGGGAATTTGGGGATTGTTGGGGGGTTTTAAAGGGGAGGGGGGCCTTATTTTAGGGGGGAGGGTATCAAAATGGGGGGGGGGCTGGGAATGCGGGGTTCTGGTGAGCTTTGAAGTTTGAGGTTCAGAATAGATTTGTGGTCAACCACCTGGAGATTATGGTGATGATTGTGGGCATTCAATGGTGGTTACAGTTATTATACTCCACATTGTTTCTTATTGAGTAAGTCCACCCCTTACAAAGTGTTTCTCGTACATTGTGGAACCTGTAGTGCCCCATAGTCCACTTGTGAGCTAATAGGTAGCTTCCATTATGTATTGTTGTTGTTTTTAGCTTCAGAACTGTCGAGCATTGTATCCATTCTATCTTCTCACAACTCTCTGTGCAGCAGGGAGTCTCTCTGTTATGTGCAACATTGTCCGTCAAGAACTTTCAATGGAACTCTTCAAGTGTGTCCTAGACAATGCGTGCTACTTTTACACTTTCAATAGGTGCTTGAACAAGCAAGGTCTCGAGAACGTCTCTCATTCTCTCTCTCAGTCTCTCTCTCTCTCCTCTCTCTCTCTCTCTCTCTCTCTCTCTCTCTCTCTCTCTCTCTCTCTCTCTCTCTTTCTCTCCTTATCTCTCCTCTGACACGGAACACCCAATCAACATGCACTGTCTGATATAAGACCACCCTGTCACTCGACTCTGTGACACCCCAGATGGAATAGGGAGACAATACCATGGTAACAATATGGGGCTGATACCCTAGCTATCTCAACTTTCTCTCTCTCTCCCTCTCTCTCTCTCTCTCTCTCTCTCTCTCTCTCTCTCTCTCTCTCTCTCTCTCTCTCTCTCTCTCTCTCTCTCTCTCTCTCTCTCTCTTTCTCTCTTTCTCTCTCTCTCTCTTTCTCTCTCTCTCTCTCTCTCCCACCCTCTATCTGCATACAGCTAAATGTGCTGCAGTCCCACGTGACGGCATTTCCTGCTTTTTGTCTGCCTCCAGGCTCGTGGGTGAGAGAAAAGGAGAGAGAGAGAGAGAGAGAGAGAGAGAGAGAGAGAGAGATAGAGAGAGAGAGAGAGAGAGAGAGAGAGATAGGGAGAGAGAGAGATAGAAAGAAAGGGAGGGTAAGGAAAGGGGGCGGGTGTCTGTGCAGATGTTTTTCTAAGCTCCAGTGGTGCAAAAAAAGGGCCACACATTCTTCCTAGATACAGAGCTTCCATTCTCCATCTATCTCTTGTGTTGTTAGCTGCTCTGTGTGTAATAATTTGTGTATCCAGGTGCCTCGTAACATTCCTTTCTCTCCAATGCTAATGTCTCTCACTCTCTCACTCTCTCTCTCTCTCTCGCTATCTCTAAAGTTCACCATTCTCTCTCTAGTCTCTCTTTTTTATATATTTTATGTCTGACCCTCATTGCTTCTCTTTATTTCCAATTTCGTAATATTTTCCTTGCCGTTACACACCCACTATCTCTCTCACTGTGTTTAACTATCCTCCCACAACCCTTATCTGATTATCTATCTCGGTCAACACTCTTTGTTTTCGTCTTGTTTTGTCCAATCTACCACGCCCCGATCTCTCTCTCTCTCTCTCTCGGAGATTCTACTAGGCTGTCCAGTATTGATTGTCGTTGGGCTTTTATTAGAGAATGGTTTAAGATAGAGCAAAATGGACTTCACCGCCGTTTTTCTCATGCGATTTTAGATCGGAATAAGACACCCGGTATCGGTATATGGCTATTCTGGGATCCCAGCAGGCTATTTTCTCTACCCCACTCCTGTTGCCGCTGCATATGAAAAATTGCGATTTTCGAGTTTTAGCACCAAAACTGCTTTACTTCTTAAAAATGGTACCTGAGTGATGTTTTGTTGCATCAAGCTTGATCATTGGACAATTATCTATCGTTTAAGATGTAAAATAATAATAAAATATCCTATCTTTATTTTTTCACTGAGCAATGGGCCTCCAAAAAGTTTTGGTAAAAATTAGAAACTTTCACTTCCGGGTCTCATCAGGATTGGCTTATAATCAAAAACTTTGCAGTAAAAGATAGTTATAAGTAAGTTCTAAGACCTAGTGAAGCCAATTATGTGATTGGTTGACTTTTAAATTAACTAATTGACGTTTTCCAAAACGGGCCAGTTTTTGTGTGCACTTTTTCGCTTTTTCATGTTAGATTTACTGTTCTAGAGGTTACAAGTGAACATGTAGAGACCCAAATCGCATACATATCTCATCCTTAGACGATTGTCTATCAATTGAGCACTACGGGAGCTGAAGAAACCGTAACAGTTTTCTTCCAGCAGCGTTTAAAAACATTGGTAACCCTGTGCAGCAGCAACAAGAGTGGGGTAGAGAAAATAGCCTGCTGGGGACCAAGAACAACCACATACCGATACCGGGCATCTTATTCCGATCTAAAATCGCGTGAGAAAAATGGTGGTGAAGTCCATTTTGCCCTATCTCAAACCATTTTTCGATAAAAGCCCAACGACAATCAATACTGGACAGCCTAGTATAACTGCCGGTCTCAGCTCTGCATCAGTTCAAGATCTACCACATCCTTCAGTGTTTTTCTGCGGCAGAAGTTCTGTCTGGTTTTTATAGTGCGCCTGTTTTTTACATTTAGCTCTCTCTTTCTCTTTTTCTGCATTGTGATTGTACTGTCAGAGAGGGTAGACTCTGCTGTATTCTCTCTCTTCTATAATAGTCTGGCTTGTTGTTTTGAAATATGTTCAATAAGTAGGTAGCAGCTGCCTTTCTTATTAGTTTCTTATTAGTTAAGTGAGAGACATGCTGCTTGTGTGTCTACTTTCTGTGATTGCTATTCTCTCTCTCGTTACTTGATCTTGTAGTATCTGATCTCTCTACTTAGCTCTCGAGAGATATACCTGAGAGATCTCTGAATGTGTCATCATGATGGCTGTTACCACGGACACCTTGGTCCAGTTCCAATGGACATGGCAGCACCTCCCTCCCTGGGTCAATGACCCTGACTATAAGGTGGGGTGAGGTTGGGGTGAGGTTGGGGTGAGGTGGGGTGAGGTTGGGGTGAGGTGGGGTGAGGTTGGGGGACTGGGTCAATGACCCTGACTACAAGGTGGGGTGAGGTTGGGGGACTGGGTCAATGACCCTGACTATAAGGTGGAGTGAGGTTGGGGGACTGGGTCAATGACCCTGACTATAAGGTGGAGTGAGGTTGGGGGACTGGGTCAATGACCCTGACTATAAGGTGGGGTGAGGTGAGGTGAGGTGGGGTGAGGTGGGGTGAGGTTGGGGGACTGGGTCAATGACCCTGACTACAAGGTGGGGTGAGGTTGGGGGACTGGGTCAATGACCCTGACTATAAGGTGGGGTGAGGTTGGGGGACTGGGTCAATGACCCTGACTACAAGGTGGGGTGAGGTTGGGGGACTGGGTCAATGACCCTGACTATAAGGTGGGGTGAGGTTGGGGTGGGGTGAGGTTGGGTGAGGTGAGGTAGTGAGGTTGGGGGACTGGGTCAATGACCCTGACTTGAAAGCTACGGTTAATTTTATTTCCAGTACCAACATATCTCGTGTTTACCTTGTTTATTGAGTAGACACCTGTTATTGTCGAAGCTATAGATCTTGTTTTATAAACCAGCTACAACTCTCCTCTCTCCAGGGACCGTGTGGTGTAGTTGATAGCAATAAGTTGAGAACGGGAAGTAGGACTTCCAACATCAGCAGGAACTCAATACGGCGATCCAGCCTCAAACAACGCCCTTCTGATGTTAACAGTGCAGGTAAGTGGTTCCCCGTCCCTCTATTTTGGGCTGCGAACACGTGCACATGGAGAACGAGTCTTCTACACCCCACCCCAGTACATCCCCCTCCATTACCCCTCTCTCTCTACAGGTTCATCCAGTACGACCTCTGAGCCTGAGTTGGCGGAGATAATAGGAATCCTAACTAACAGCTCCAACCTGTCCCTGGTGAACACTGCAGCGGGGGCTCTACAGCACATCAGTTATAATCAGGATGACATGAAGACCAAGATACGGTGAGTGAAGAGAGAGAAAGTGGGGTGGGAAGGGGAGTTGTTGAGATGGTGGTGGAGCGGGTGACTAAAAGACACTCTTTGATCGGGAAGGTATTTGATTCCTAACAATAACACCTCCCATTTCCCAGAGAGGCGGGTGCAATCCCAGTTCTGGTTCACATGTTATCTCTAGATGATCTGGTTTGCATATCGAGTCTTGGAGTACTAAGGAACCTCAGTTTTGGTCGGAACAACCATCTCAATCGGGTATGTTGCACAACTAGCTTATTAGTAGTCTGTTACTTATGTAGGTAATTGTCATGACTCTTCACTATTTTATAAAATGTATTAGATTTGTATTTTAGTAGTGTGGTTTACCTGTAGTATCCAGTCTCTGATCGTGTTTAAAGTTCATACCATGTCAATGTCGTTAGCTAATCTTGTCTATGTCTACTGCAGCTGTCCCCTAGTATTATCATTCCCGGCCCCTAAACTGCTTCCTCGGACATGTAAGACGTTATTCTAACTGCTTTCTCTCTCTCTCTCTCTCTCTCTCTCTCTCTTTCTCTCTCTCTCTCTCTCTTTCTCTCTCTCTCTCTCTCTCTCTCTCTCTCTCTCTCTCTCTCTCTCTCTCTCTCTCTCTCTCTCTCTCTCTCTCCCTCCCTCTCCTTCTACCCCACCAGTTAACTACGTATATATCGGCTTGACCTCTATTCCTGTATTACGCAGGTCTCTAGTATTATCTCATGGACCGGCTGCTACCTGATCTTCATAGCATGTTCCACCGTTACACTACAAAGTAATACTATGCCATCACTAACCACTAATTACCATCGCTAACCACTTAGTTATATGTGGTTTATGTGGTTAACCTAGTTAGATCTTCATGATGCTCTTCCAGCGTGTTGGTTGTCTTGTTCGTTCACACATCTCGCTCTCCCTGGCTTCTATTTTTCTGAGATGGGCTCACATCCCATACACTCCCTCTTTGAAGAGAGGGAGAGAGAGAGAGTAAAAGATAGAGATAGAGAGAGATAGAGAGAGAGAGAGAGAGTAAAAGATAGAGATAGAGAGAGATAGAGAGAGAGAGAGAGAGTAAAAGATAGAGATAGAGAGAGAGAGAGAGAGAGAGAGAGAGAGATAGAGAGAGAGAGAGAGAGTACACACACTTTGTTGAGCGTAGCAGACGTTTTATGTTCTAGTGATGCTGGCGGTTCTTGTTCAGTTCTAGTTCAGTTCAGACTATTATATCTAGTAGCTATAATTATTATAGGGTACTACCCTTTCTGTCTCGACTCTTTGCATCTTTCTCTTTCCCTCTGTCGCTTTCCCACCGATTTTATACCTCTCTCTCTATTTCTGTCTCTCCCTCTCTCCCCCACTCCCCTCTCGACTGTCTACCATTCCCCACCCACGCATTTTTAACGCTGAAGGGGTGGTGCAGTAGTAATTCAGTAACTCTGTACTGCGTCGATTCTAGGAACATCTCTCTCCTGGAGAGTGATTTATCATAACTGAAAAATTTCTCTGTCGTACTATTCTGCCCTTCTTCGTTAATTACTCGCCAGTTCAATTAGTTTTGTGTAATTTTTGTTTCGGCCCCCCTCCCCCATCCACAGCATTCACATCACAAAGCAAGATGCATCTTTCATCGGGAAAGCAAGTTTCGGACAAATTAGGCACTATCTATATGTTGTAGTCAGCGACCTCTCTGAAGACCCAATCCCAAGTTATGGAACAGCACTGATTAGCTTTCTGAAACCATCCCCTTTTGGATTAGCAACCTCCTTCTTCTTGGATCCAGCAAGGAGATGTCACCAGTCATATTTCTACACCAGCAGCATCAATTGGAAAATAGCAGTAATGGTACATCAGCAGTGAGCACTCGACATGAAGCCCCAGTAGACATCTCTAACTCTCCAACCTATATTAGTGCAGTGATTGAGACCCCCCATGGTGAAGTCCCGGAGTGAGTCCCTCTACTCCCAGGTCCTAAACCTCCGACCCCACTGGAATCTGTTTCGTAACAAGCCCACCACTCCCGTCAAGCCCTCCCTGTCCTGGCTGAATATTCCACCCTCCACTGGGGGGTGGGTGGAAGGAGGAGGGGCCGGGGTTACTACAGGGGGAGGAGGGAGTTCAAAATTCAACTTGATCCAATCTCCGGACCCGGCTGAGTTGCATATTCCCACCATATCGGAGATCCCAACACCCGGTCCATTTGACCCCCCTCCACCCCGCCCATCTTACATCCTTGTCAATGGGGGACCTGCCTATAGAACAGGGGTGGCAGGTAAAAAGAAACACACCCCAGATCCTACCTATGTGAACCTGACACCCGACATGATCTCAACATGGACTCAGAACAAGATATTCTCACCCCTGGAACCACCCCAACCTCCACCCAGGACCCCACTCTTGGTCAAGGAACTGGATCGGAACCTACAATATGCCCCTCACGCAGTCAACCAGCGGGTCTACATGGAGCGGTTGGGGGAAGTTGAGGTGACTCCGACCCTGTCTAAAACTGTGGACGGGATCTACCGTACAATTTGTAACTATGGCCCTTGTCAGAACTGTGAACACCCAGGGGTTTGTCACCATGGTGATGGTGAGGGTGATGATTCCCCACCAGGACACCTTCCTGACACCCTCTCCTGCTTCTCTGTTCTCAGCACCCCCTTCTCGTATGACGACTACTGCAGCACGCAACACCCGGAAACACTTGAAAACTGGGAGATGAGTTTAGACGATGAGGTACCGGGTAAATCGACAATAAAACGGACCGGGCAGACAAGTCTGGAGGAGGTCTTTGCTCATGTCCACAGTTCCCGGTTCCCTCCACGGACACCTCAACCTAGTGGGGGCAGTTATAGGACAGGGAGGATGTTAGCCACCAGTGGGGGACAGGATCCAGTCACTCAGTTCCTACCCCGGTACAGGTTCTCCCCCACCTCCCCGGGTCACATCTACTCCCCTATTGACTCGGCCACAACACCTCTCATCACCCGGCCTGTACTCAGCCCGCCCCGGGGTTACCCTGCTGATATTGGTTACACCGCCCTCTCTCCCAACTCTCACCCCCTCCTCCCCTGGCTTACTGGACACGATGCCAATCAGGGCCGGCACGCTGCTAAATGGAAGACTGGTAAAGGATCCAAACTGAAGAGACTTCTCTCACCCCTCGTCACCCCCATCATGTCTCCATTCCGTATTTTCTCACGAAATGCCGGACCACCATCACACCACACAAAAGAGCTATCTTTACTCCGTAGTTTATCAAATGTAGAAACGACACCCATGAACAATACAGCGGTGGCCACCCCCATTGGAGCTCCCTTCCCTCCTGGGACCTTCAGTCCAGCCCGACCCCAGACTCTTACTGTCATTAACAGATCATCTCTATACAACTCCCTGCCCCCCGCTGGTGGGGATGAGGTGCTGAGGGTGATTAGTAATTGTGAGGGACAGGATATATTGCTTCCTACATTGTTGAAGGAGAGCGTGGTTCAGGTCGAGAGGAGACTTCTGTTTTATTTTAAACAACTTAAAAATATAAAGTATTGCTACGATATTGTGGAAAAGGTAGGGGTCCTAGGATTTAGGATATTTGTGTACCTTGTCACCTTGTTCTGTTGGTTGTATGTCATGTTGTATTTCATTTTTTCACTTTCTCTGGATATCTCATTCATCATTGCTACTCCATCTTACCCCCCCCCCCTCCTCCCCAGATCGCTATCCAGGATGCTCACGGGATTACTCTGCTGGTTCAGCTTCTCAACACAACGGAGAGCTATGAGATCCAGGAACTAGTGACAGGGGTCTTTTGGAACCTGAGCTCCAGTGATACCCTCAAGGTCGCCATATTGAAAGAAGCCTTGGAACCTCTAGTACAGAATGTGGTTATACCTCAGTCGGGATGGAAGGATGGCACTGACCAGTATTACGCCACCGCTAACGGTTCAATCAGCTGGACAACTGTATTCAGAAACGCTACCGGCTGCCTCAAGTATGTATTAGAAAGAGACAAACTTAGACGGTTCAGAATATCAGAGGGGGTATCAATATCAAATATGATTTTAGCAAAATGAAATCACAAGAGATATGCATCCAGTACGTTCCGAATTAGACTGGTCACCGTCCACCCCCTCTCTCTAACCACCACCCCTCTCTCCAGAAACTTGTCCAGTGCCGGACTCGAGGGACGGACCATGTTACGGCTCACAACAGGTCTAGTGGACTCCTTACTATGGACTGTCCGGGCTGCGCAGGGGAAGAATGATATCGATAACAAGGCTGTTGAGAATGCTGTGTGCATTTTGAGGAACCTATCCTATAGGTAATTGTGTGAGATACGCTGGTGCACGTTCCGTCATGTTAGCACAGGGAATTTCGCCCCACCCATCCGGAACGAGGCAGTTAGACAGTCAACAAAATTCGAACGAACTCCATAAGTGCCACATTGCGTTAGTGTGGGAGTTTTCCCAGGCACCCCCTTCAGAATAAGAAGAACAGCTCTAGTTATGTAATCTTGATGCTATATGTAACTCACCAGTCACCCCCCCCCCTCTATTTAACCCCCCCCCCTCCTGCAGACTGGATAACGAGGTTCCGCCTGAGATAAAGTACGGGCAGAATGATGATTGGAGGTCCCGGGGTCTAGGAGGCGGGCAATTCAGGAGAAAAATTGAGGATGGGACTGGGAAGAAGAAGGGCGGCAAGAAATCACGCGATGTAAGTATGAATTTCTTTATCAAGTGGGATATGAAGATCGAACAACAACGTTCGAGATCTCGATCTCACGCACTTCGCTCAGACGTTATGAGCGGAGCGATAAGAGTGGTCAGGCATCATGCTGACAGCAACAATAACAACTCCCCCCCCTTCAGAATGTTACAGTTACACCCTTGCCGGAACACAATACAGGAGTTGGGTTGTTATGGCAACCGGCCGTTGTCAGGGTCTACCTGGACTTGTTGTTAGAGTGTAGTAATCCTGAGACACTGGAGGGAGCGGCTGGTGCACTTCAGAATCTTACTGCCTGCAGTTGGGAACCTGCACAGGTACATTTTATTGTTGTGCCTCACGACACAGCCTTGCAAGACTCAAAAGATTTAAAAAAGTGCATTATTCAGTCCTGTGAGTTGTGAGTTGGGGGACATTTTACACTTGAACCAATAACCTAGATCTATACTATACCCAGATGGTACGAGAAGTAGTGAGGAGAGAAAAGGGTCTGTCAGTTATAACCAGTCTGTTACGACTAGATAACGACTACGTTGTCAGGGCAACCTCACTCTGCCTTCGTAACCTGGCAATCGATCCCAAGAACAAGGAACTACTTGGTACGTAACCATGTTAACTCCTGTACGTGTAACTCCCAATTAACTTGAGTCGCCTGACACGTTGCCCGCAATTCAACTTGTCAGGCATCTGTTATAATGTTGTCAGGCCTCTGTTATAATCCCATAGTCGAGGAAAAAATCTCCATTTTAATTGGTTACCATGGTAAAGTTACGCCCTTGTTAACCCCCACTATATCTCAGGTAAACACGCAATGCAGGACCTGATCCGGAGGTTACCAGGGGGAGATGGAGCTGACGGGATAACAGATATCACAATCAGTGGAGTTATATCCTCCCTATCTGAGCTGGTTACAGAGAGTCAGGAAAATGCTAAATTAATACGAGATCTTGATGGTAGGTTAATTAATAGCCAGCCTTTCCTATCTCTTATGGATACTACCTTAGTTCTATATTTGCCAACATATTTGCCAACTGTTATATCCTAATTTCGATTTCTCCCACAGGTATCTACCGGTTATTAGAGATAGCACGATCTAGCGACCTTTACACCCGGCAGTGTGTAATGAGTAGTAATAAAGCACTCGCTGTACTCTGGGATTACAAAGACACCAGGAAGGTCCTAAAAACTCAGGTACTTTGATTTTGAAAAGGTAGTGTTGTCCTAAAAACTCAGGTACTTTGATTTTGAAAAGGTAGTGTTGTCCTAAAAACTCAGGTACTTTGATTTTGAAAAGGTATTGTGTTACCTGTACAAATTTAGGAAACTGTTATATTGTGGTATTTGGGTCCTCTCTCCACCCTCACACTACGTCTCCCTACAGGGCTGGCATATCAGTTACTACACACGACTTCACAACATTGACAAGTCTGACGGTATGGAGTTTGATGAGCGACAGAGCCATTTTAAAATAAGTTACAGTGGACCTGGGGTGAAGAGCCCTGATCCAACATTCGACTCTCATATAAATGGTAAGTTGAGTATGTCTGATCAGTGTGATATGGTAGTTAACCAGAACTATAATACACTGTAATAGTTCTCATCTTGGATGAGGTGAGTTTCGAAAATAAACATGGAAACAAAATGTCTAATATCTTGTGTGTATAAACGTGTTGCTAAATCCCTTTCTTTCTTTCAGCAGTAGGACATTGTACTCAGGCTGCACCCCACCACGACAGTCCCCTAACAACAGTAAGCCCTGTCCACGAGGTATCCTCCCCAGTAGATAGAACGTGTGCCACCCTAGGCCGCTCCTCCACTCGACCCTTCACAGACGATACCCGGGGTCACAGTACCCTGCCTAGAGGTTACCAGAGTAATAGATACACAGTCACCGACTCTTGGGTTTGAGAGAGTGAACTGTATTTTTTGTTCGAGTTGTTGTGTGAGAGTTTATTTTTTAACGACACCACCCAATTGCGGTAAATGTTATTTATATTTATCTTACTTTGCTTCAGTAGGTAATAAAGAGATGTTATTACAGTCGGACCCCGATTTACCGGGCCCCAATTTACCGGAACCCCGATTTACCGGGAGGATAAATTTCCCCCGATCTAGGAAATTAACGGTATTTGACCCCGATATACCGGACACCCCGATTTACCGGACAAAACCCTTTCCCCCGAGCATCCCGGTAAATCGGGGTCCGACTGTAGTTCACGTATGGCGTGTTGAAACGTGAAGCGAAGTATATTGTGTGACATGTTGCGTTTTTCATTTCAGTTTCAGAAATTATTCGCAGACAAAGCGTTTCCTTTTTTCTCATAGTCAGGCCAATGCTCTGAGTCTGACCACAGTTCTCGCGCGAAATGAGAATAGGGTCAGGCCATTGCTCTGACAGAGGCAGACCGATGTTTGGTTCCAAATATGAATGTACTGGTAGTGGTCAACCATTTGATGTGGTATGACCATTTTTTTATAATGCATGTGATGTCTGACTGGCGGCGCCAGATGCTGTATGGCGGCGCCATACCCCATTTGATTCTCAAAGCGACAGTGCGCTCAGATGGGTCGCGGCGCCAGACCCCAATTTGATTCTCAATCTGAGCGCGCGACAGTGCGCTCAGATGGGTCGCGGCGCCAGACAGGTCTTCGCTGGAAGTGGAGACAACCTTGACCGTTCACGCGCATTCATGCCGCGCCGCGCAAACAAAAACCACGCGCACAGTTAAATAGTTTTGCGCGCACCACAATTCCCCTAAATTGATCGTAAATCACGCAATTCCGCACTGGATGACTGCTATTTACGCCTCTTCCTCCCAGTCACGCTGTGCTACCACCACACTATTCCTAGTCATGTGGTAGAGGCGCTCACGCTACTGCGTGCTGTGGCCTCACTCTGCCATTCACAATGTAATGTAACTTCCTTTCCTCCACGATCCATATACGTGTGATATATATTAATAGCAGCAACCAACCGATTTGTGCCACACAGAGAGCACCACCAATGTGCCAACTTGAGAAATATTATACCTAGATCGATATTGTGATATTATAATTCTAAAAGCACAATCCTCGTGGTCTTGTGCAATCTAGACCACGCAGATAGATAGGAGGGGCGATGGGCGTGTTTTATCTTCTCGCTCCGTGTGGCGTGTATGAGAAATGCCCATGATAGATGGGTGTATGTGTAAATAAAGCACTTTACTGTCGGGGGTACAATTGTAGGGTCTGGATAGTTCTAATATCTCTCCGATAAGTGGGACGTGTTTTTGTATTCCTTGCCCCTCCTTACCCCGCGTTCTGTGTAATAGAATCAATGGCTGAATTGTCAGAAGGAGAGATTCCATCTGAAGGCTCAGATGAGGGGGAGCTCCCTGATTCTGAACCAGAGGAAACACCAATGGCGACTGATGAGAAGGAGGTTAAAAAACCTGAAGCAGATAAATTTGAGAGGTTTAAAGTCTGGCAAAGTGCCATGACCAACAATCTACGGAGCGCAATGGCCAAGGTGGGACCCCCGGGGGCGGTCGGTGGTCAGAGTTCAGATGAATCCAGCGGTTCTGATTATGAGGATCGAATGGTAATAACTAAATCTTTGATAGCTTGTAGCAAGATTCGGGCACATATTTGTTTGCTCTGTTTCCGATTTTCTCATCTGTTTCTTGGTGTCTGCTATCACTGCTGTTTCTCAACTGTCCAATCTGAATCTTTTGTTCCTTCCTCTGTGTGTGTGTGTGTGCGTGTGTGTGTGAGGATATTGCTCTCTCTTTCTCTCTCATGGGTAATTATGTGTATTGGTCCCTCCTGCCACCATCCTTTCTCTTTGCTATTCTCACTACATCAGCTGCTCTGCAAATGTTATATTCTCTCTCTCCTTTTCTCTCTCTCTCTCTCTCTCTCTCTCTCTCTCTCTCTCTCTCTCTCTCTCTTTCTCTCTTTATTTCCTTCTATCTTTCCCTCTCTCTCTCTCTCTCTCTGCCTCCCTGTATGATTAGTCCACGGCAATGTACACGCGTGCTCTCCTCACACAGACGCACCAACGTAGTGCTGCAATATAACTAGGAGAAGAGTGCCGTGACTTTCTTAAAAAGAAGTGGTGAAATGAAAAAACCGGAAAAGTTGAATGGAATTAGAACATGAAAATTTATGAGAGAAAGAGCGAAAACAGAAAAGCTTACTTTAGGTCCTAAAATTTAGGAGGTAAATAATGGTCTGGGTAGTTTTGACCCAACTTGATATTATGTTCCTGCCCACAGATTGATAACGGTATACCACCTAATCTGCGGATGGACCAGGGCGCCCCAATGGGTTCTAATAACCTGCTTGGAGCCCTTGGTGTGTCGAGAGATGGGCCTGCAGACCAGGATATAGCGAGAAAGAAGAAGAAAAGCAGCAAAAGAAAGGTACTGCATTCAGAAGGGCACATTCATAGAATCTCCCCCATCTTTCTCCTTCCCTTTCAAATCACAAAGTGATTCCTATCCTAGTCCACCACTTTCAATCGAAAACAAACTTTTTAATTCGACAGTTCGCATAGATCGGGTCGGCCCCGCCAGACAGCTTCCCCAAAAATATCACATTGTCCCACAACCCACTTGCTGTTGGTAACAGACGTTGCCTTGCCTAGCTCGACCCAGTTTGAACAAAACAACTCCCCCCCCCCCCTGGCTCGACCGTGTTTGAAACAGACCCCCCTCCCCAGAACGGTGGTACACAGGAGTGGTGGGAGAGGCACAAGGAAGTGTACGAGAAGATCAAAGAGAGACAGTTGGAAATATCAGCCCAAAGAGCCAGGACACACTGTAAATTCTTTCAGAAAGGCTACTGTAAAGAGGTACTACAGGCTTTATTATTTGGGGAACTACGGGCTTTATTTTGTTGCTTGGGTGTGTCCGGGTTGTCTTATTTACCAATCTCTCATCTGGGAAGTCCCTAATTTACCCCTCCCCAGGGAAGTGACTGTCCCTACATGCACGAGATAAAGAAGAAGTTGGATGTGTGCAAATATTTCATGAAGAATGTACCGTGTCACAAGGGGGACCTCTGCGCCTACATGCACAGTATGTTTTAATTTGACTATCCATCTCAAACATCATGAGCCATGTATAACAAATCATGAAACACGGGTAACTGTCCCCCTCCCAAACTGTTACACCCTTCCTCTAGGTGAATTCCCCTGCAAGTATTTCCATCTCCAATGTAACACCCTCCCCCTTCCTCCAGGTGAATTCCCCTGCAAGTATTTCCATCTCCGGGGTTTTTGTTACAATGACCAGGAGTGCAGGTTCAGTCATGAGGCCCTAAACGAGGATAGCAGACAAATAATAGACTTCGTAAGTTGTACACATTTTAACCCCTTGGGGCTTAAAATCTTCCTCTTGGGTTCAATAGCCTGCCAGATTTGTAGCCTCTAATTATATTTGTAGGTCCCCCTCTACTAATAACTAATTGTAACCTCTACTAATCTAACTCCTCTTCATCAGATGAAAGGAGACAGGGCATTTGACCGGGGGGAGAGGAACTTTGACCGTGGGTTTGACAGGCCCCCTCCTGGAGGGGACAGGAACTTTGACAGAGGACCTCGACACAGGGGACCCCCAGATGGACCTCCAAGATATAGGAGTCGGAGCAGGTCACCAATACAGAGGAGGTCTGAGGAGAAGGCACCCTTCCAGGAGGCAGACTCTCCCGGCAAAAAGGTATTGTCCTACATCCTTTCCCAATTTTTCTCTTCCTTGTTGTACCCCCTAGGGGGCCCTCTCTCTTTCCTGTTGTTACCACCCAGATTATATAGTTATTATATTATTAGGGCCCTAGCGGGGGGGTTCCCATGGTATACTTTGGTATACTTTGGCACTTTCCACAACTTTTTCAGCGATTTTCCATATACCAAAGTATACCAAAGTATACCAAAATATACCAAGGTATACCAAAGTATACCATAAAAATTTTGAAAAATGTAAAATTTAAGCGATAAGATAAAATAATTGACTAAATTTGTAAAACTTCATCCTTATTTCGTTCTAAATTGGTAATATAAAGCTTATTAAACTGATTTTTACGTATGTTACATCACCCGGCTAGTGCTCAAGGCTGGCCACTCAGTGGCCAGGGGTTCAATTCCCGGTTGAGGCAATTTTTGAAAAATATTTACAGACTTTACCAAATAGGGTAGGCGGGGGTAATTCGGGTCACCTTTTTGATTAAAGTGGTATTCCCTTGGTTGTGGCAGAATGTCTGCACATAAAATCTATTCAATTTATCCAATGTGACACTTGTTAAGATATTTGGACTGTTGAAGTTTTCAAATCCAACCTTTTTCACACATAAAAAAGCCCACGAAATCGTTAATTTGCGTATTGTTGGTAATTCGGGTCAGTGGCTAAATCGGGCCACGCGCGTATTCAGCCAATCACAGCCCTCGCAAACAAACACGTGACCAAATGACCCGAATTACCAACACAGCGTGTTGCCGCTGAAATCATGCGGTTAATTCGGGTCAAGTGTTTGTAATTCGGGCCAGCTATTGGTTGGCTGATGGTTGGCTGTTTTAGGGGCCTCTAGGGGGCCTCTAGGGGCCTCTAGGGGCCCTAGAAGCCCCTAGAGGACCCTAGAGGCCCCCTAGAGGCCCCTAGAGGCCCCCTAGAGACCCCTAAAGGCCCCCTAGAGACCCCTAAAGGCCCCCTAGAGGCCCCTAGAAGCCCCTAGAGGCCCCTAGAGGCCCCTAGAGGCCCCTAAAAGCCCCCTAGAGACCCCTAAAGGCCCCCTAGAGACCCCTAAAGGCCCCTAGAGGCCCCTAGAGGCCCCTATAGGCCCCCTAGAGGCCCCTAGAGGCCCCTAGAGGCCCCCTAGAGACCCCTAAAGGCCCCCTAGAGGCCCCTAGAAGCCCCTAGAGGCCCCTAGAGGCCCCTTAAGGCCCCCTAGAAACCCCTAAAGGCCCCTAAAAGCCCCCTAGCGACCACTAAAGGCCCCCAGAGGCCCCTAGAGGCCCCCTAGAGACCCCTAAAGGCCCCTAGAGGCCCCTAGAGGACCCTAGAGGCCCCTAGAGGACCCTAAAAGCCCCCTAGAGACCCCTAAAGGCCCCTTAAGGCCCCCTAGAGGCCCCTAGAAGCCCCTAGAGGACCCTAGAGGCCCCTAAAGGCCCCCTAGAGGCCCCTAAAAGCCCCTAGAGGCCCCTAAAAGCCCTTAACCCTTTGGGGACGATAAGCCCCCTGTCGACAGAATTCTCTAAAACTTTCTGGAGACACTCACTTTGAATCTACTTGAACGCAGGAAAAGGAATTTTGGTTCTACCACCTGTATTTCTATTGGGTCGCCTGTGACCCAATCGTCCCCTAACGCTAAAATAGGAATTGAGATTTTGCCGCTATTTTGCCCGATAACTCGAAAACCACTCTCTTTAGACCCTATGTTTGTTCACAACACTTATATAAACCCGGCCATTCTGCACAGTTTGCACACCCTATGGGCCTCTCTATCTCATCTGTAGCCGATTTGAGAATTTCAAAATTGGCCGAGATGAAAAATTTTCTGAAGGAGCACGGATCTCAAAATTTTTTTCATCGACTCCCTAAGATGTTGAGATAACAATTATGGAGTCGGCTAGTCGCTAGCACCTATTTGAAAAATGCCGTTTTAGACTTTTATCGGGGGCCATTCCTTTAGAAATGCTCGTAAAATGCAAATTCCTGTTTTAGCGTTAGGGGACGATTGGGTCACAGGTGACCCAGCACTTTGAAGGCCTCTGAGAGGCACAAAATTTGGAATATCACCCTGAAACTTTACCCCGGGGTAAAATACACACTTTTCTTGCATTTTCCAAGTCCATTTTAAGTATACTCGTACCAATTTTGAGATATGGCCATTAAACTACCCATTTTGCCTACCAAATGCACTGTTTTAGCCCTGTTTTCCAAAGTCGACAACTTCAGAGGCTCAAAACGACCTCAAAATGCTAGAAAAATGTATGGTTCAACCCTGGAAACGATTTAAAACTTTCAAATATGGTCTAGAAAGACGCTATATGGGTTCAAAGATGTGGGTCACCTGTGACCCAATCGTCTCCAAAGGGCTAAAGGCCCCCTAGAGGCCCCTAAAAGCCCCTAGAGGCCCCAAGAGGCCCCTAAAGGCCCCCAGAGGCCCAAATCAAGAAGAAAACATAAAATATGGGGCCAGAAATCACTCAAACTTGCTGATTTATCGCAAAAATAAGGTGACCCGAATTAGCCGCTTTGCCTGTGACCCGAATTACAAACATGACCCGAATTAGACACACTGTTTTATGACGTCATTTTGGTAAATCAATAATGACGTAATTCCTTCAAAAACTTAGCCAATAAGTGCTGAATTATCCCATTGGATAAAATCATATGTTTTCTTCTCGAAAAAATTCCGCAAATTCACGGGAATACCAATTGAATCCAAAATCGGGAAATGAACGATATTCCGTATTTCAAATTTTCCCGCCAAATCTTGTTACATTAGAATGGCCCGAATTACAAACAAGTGACCCGAATTACCAACTGACCCGAATTACCCCCTCCTACCCTACTGTTTGAACTTTTTTTTGACTTTTTAAAAAGTTTTTTATCGCACTCAAATGAGTCCCAATGTGTCAAACCCCAGTTTTGTGACTCATCATTTCATAGGCAAAATAAGTTTCCTCGATTCTATGAAATTAGCCAATTTAGCCTAGTTAACCTTAAGTTTATGAGTTAAGAAAGTTTATACAAACTGTTTTAAAGCCTTAATTATTGTAAATTAACACTTTAAAGTACGTAAAGCTATTAAAAAGATATGGTATACTTTGGTATACTTTGGTACCTTCCACATATTTTTTTGGAATTTTCCATATGCCAAAGTATACCAAAGTATACCAAAGTATACCATGGGAACCCCCCCGCCCTAGCCCTCTCTCTTCCTTGTTGTAACCCCCTAATAACCACCACCCATCTTCCTGTAACCCACTCTCTCTACCTGCAGGTACTGTTACGTTGTTGTAACCCCCATCTCTGCACAGGTGCTGTTACCCACCCCAGAGGATGACGACAGGAGAAACTTCTACAGAGAAGGACCTGGTCCCCGTGGTGGCCCTGAAAACAACCATCATCATCATCAGCACCATGGAGGCCACCGTGGGAACAACAGAGGTGGAAACGTGGGCTTCTTCCGTGGTCGAGGGAGAGGCGGACCCAGGGGAGGGAGAGGAGGAGGAGGGCTTGGACGGTATAACAATAACAACAATGACAGAAGGGGCAGTCCTCCTCCAAGGAGGGAACCACCCCAACCACTCCTACAACCGGGTTGGAACCTACCTAAACCACCCCTGCAGGCACCACCCCCTGATGGTACTATTCCAGCTGGTATTCCCTTCCAACAAGACGACTTTGTACCACTAGGAGGAGGAGGGGGAGGTAGTCCATACCTCCAGAGACCACCACCTCCCCCACCCCCACCTAGGGTGATGGAACAACCGGAGGCAATAGTCCATGCAGCCCGGGATCCACGGTTAAAGATGGTCCAACAGAGTACCCCTGACCAAGTTGGAGGTAGTGGGTCTGCTGATTCATCTCCAGCCTCAACACCTCCCCCACCACCACCACCCCCTCCACAACAACCCCCAGCAGCCAGTAACCCATCACTTGCCGACATGTTCAAGAGTCTGGACCCCACTGCCAGCCCCTTCGGTTGAAGAGAGAACTGAAAGTGATATGTGATCCAACTGTGTGATGTGATCCAACTGTGATATCTCTGTAGCTGTTTCTGTTGCTGCCAATTGGATCGGGACATTGAGAAAGGGAAAGACTGACAAAAAGGAGAGCGACAAATTTAACAATTTGAATTTTTTATTAGCTTGTCAGTGTGTTTCATAGGTGTTTTATACTATAAAATGATAACCCCATGTGTGCGTGTATTGAAGGTCACAGTGTGTGCTGTATAATAAATACATGTCAAACATTGATCAAGAAACTGCTTTTATGGTAACGAAAACCACGCCTTTTTTACTTTAATAATTACCACTCCAACTGGCAATTAGTAATTGCCTCTCCAATTAACCCTTCCAGCCGGATTGTACTCCCAATATAAGGAGCCCCCCCCCCCCCCTAATAAATGAGTCCCCCTCTTACATCTAATCTATAACCACTCATTCTCTTAATAGGGTATGATTTCCCTTACCGAATCTCTCCTCAATGAGATATGGGATATGTCTTCCCTTCAAGAATCTCCCACCCCAAAGAAAAGAGGGTCCCCGGCAGAGAAAATAGGATCCCCTCCGCCATCTCTAGTCCGGCACCAGGCCACACCTCGGACACCCCTCAACCGCTCTCATCTCACCTCACCCATAAGTGCCAGTCGATCTAACAAATTAGGGTGCAAACGGAGGTTGCTGGATAACCCCCTCTCCACTTCTTCACCCCTGCGAATGGAGAAGAAATCTCTTTCTGAGCTGTTTCAAAACCGTCTCACTGATACACCCGTGACTGCCAGTGCCGTCCCACTTCCGGTCATCTGTGAGAGGGAAAAGGAAAATCAAACTCCTGCTATTATATCCTCCCCTCCTCGGAGCAAGATCTTGCTTCCGTATAATCCTGACCAATATCCAGGTATACTTGAAGGCAGTTTAGTAGTTGATAGACATAGCGTCATATTTCTGGGGCAGTGCCAGAAAATTGTAGAGCTAAATCAATTTAGTGTGTTGGTAACCTTCAATTCTTCCCCAATCTCTCTCACCCCTATCTCTACCCCCTCTAGGTTCCCTGTTTGGTCTGGATCCCGTTCACTGGGCTACATTTCCTCTAACCACCGAGACTCTGGCCAGGATGAGAAGATCAGACACAGATCCTGACACATTTGTTATATCAAATCATCCTCTGAGAATAGTGGAATTGTGTGGTTTTGTTACCGGTGGGTTGTTTGTTTGTTTGTCTGTTTGGTTGTTTGTTTGTTTATTTGTTTCTTTGGTTGTGTGTGTGTGTGTATGTGTTTCTTTGTTTTTTATTTGTTTGTTTGAGTGTCTGTAATTCCTTTGTTTGACTGTCTGGCTTCTACATCCCTATCTGTTAACCCCTCTCTCTATCCCCATGTAGAGGTACAGAAATGGAGTGGGAGAGTTAGGGTGACGCTAGATGACACAAAGGGAGCAGTTAACTGTGTTCGGTGGGGTGATGATTGGGAAGTGTACAGTTGGTGATATTATCTCAGTACGGGGTGTTATAAAGACGTTTAGAGAGGAAATAGAGATAAGAGTGTACAGGGTTGTTAACCAGGTATGTTATGTTAACACACATCACCCTAGTTACCACTACTGTTACCGTTTTGTTATCTTTTTATCATTTTCTCTTTATTTCCAGACAGATCTAAACAAGCTCACCTGTACACTTCCTACGAGCCAAGCAGTTGCTAAGTTTCATGCTTAGCACACCGTTCGTTATTGAATGAAAAAGAGCAGATAGTGAAAGATATGGAGGGGAAAATTGAGCGATCAATTATTGCCAATATCATGGCTCAAGGTACGTTGATTAACTAATTGATCAGTTTCTTGAATCCAATTAAATATCATGTTTCCTAATCATTCTCCCCCTCCTTTCAGGATCAATTAAAGACCCTGAAAAGTTGAATAGACCTTCCTAACATGAAGTTTTGGACATCCTCGATTGAGGCGCTGACAAGTATCCGCCCCTCCCTCATCCTATCTCGAGTGTATTCCCGTGTCAGCGGACAGGTAAACATCACCACGCAACTAGCATAGCATCACGCGCACCTTTTACAATGCGCACAGTTGCCAGCACTGTGCGCGCACGATGTATCATGTGCTCAGAAATGGCAGATTTAAGGCTGTCACATGGGTTGGTTTGTCTGCTGAAGGCCTTGTCTCATATAAGACCGTCCTCTCCGCACCGGGCCGAAGGCCCGGTGCGGCTACGTGAGGCCGCGTAGCATCGAGGTTGCGCGATGTACAGTCAGTGTCTGACAATGAAGGCCCGTTTCGCGTCGGAGTCTTTGGTGAGACCTATTCTCTGACTAGCCTACACAATTCATGCTCCGACCCTATCTGAAATCTGTTTTTTACAGGAGGGAAGTTTGGCTAAAAGACAAGGGGACATCCGGAAAGTGATCATGGAACATCTGAAATCATACGGGGTGGTAAGTGAACTATTAATTTCCCGGCTCTAGTTCAATTTATCAATATCACAATCGTTTAGAATGACAGTCTAAATAGGTACGTTTATTTTAACGAATGTTCCCCACACAGTTATATTCGGGTGATCTGCTTGCTAGTGGACGGTACTCAGAATCAGATGTGGCGATGATTATCGATTCTCTTCTATCCTCTGGAGATATATACGAGTGTGATAGCAGCGTATACGCCCTGTTTCAACCCTGATAACCCTCCTGCATGTGAAATGAATATGCAATCATTCTACAACACCAATCGTTGAAAAAGGAACTGTATTTGACCTGTATTTGAACACTTATTAACTGAGGACAGACTTCTATGTTTTATACTTTTTTGTTCATGTTTAATAGTTGGTGTTTGTGTAAATTATGTATAGAAAGTTTGGTATATTGAGAGACACTGGGTGTGTTATTATTCTAGGACATTCCGGAATAAAAACAGGTATTTACGATAGAGAGAAGTTCCGTGTTTATTTTAAATTCCAATCCCAGATGAATTGGTGAAACTGAGTGGTACCTCTACTTTTTGTATGGGACTTTTTATATTTATTGAAGCATTTTAGAAGTGTGTTTATATTATTGTTTGCTCCCAAAGCTTGCAGAAGATACGTTTCATGATTTCTTCAACAATCCCAAGTTTATGTAGATCACGTGACATACACACGTGACAAATGAAGGGGGCAGTTCCAAACATGAACAAAAAGGCCAACGGTGAACGGACAAGGATGTCAGATATAGGAACGATGAAGTCATGAAAAAAGGGACAGGGATCCAATTGGGGGTTTGGATTCCCAACCACCAATTGGATCCCTGTCCCTTCACCCTTGGCCTTTTTGTTTATGTTTGGAGCTGCCCCCTTCATTTGTCACGTGGGTCACGTGATCTACATAAACTAATTCCACTTGAAAACAGGATGGGAAGGGGAGGGGACGAGAATCCAATTGTTTGTCTTTCTCTCGGTCGTTTGTAGTACTGAATTTGTGATTCCTATTGTTGTAGAAAAAGTTGTTGAGAGTTCTTGCTTGTAGATAGAGGGGGAGTAGAGAGAGGGAACAGTAAACAGAACTAGATACAATGGGGTCCTGCAATGGGGGTTTGTAGGAACAACTTATATTGTTGACTATATATACCTACTTCTGGGCGTTTATCTTCAGCCTATTCCCATATTCAGGCTATCGGATATAACATATATTACGAATGACATGCGAATTGGCAAATTAAACCCTGGAGTAGGTATCTATATCTAGGCTTGTTATAATGAGGGTGGGAACTGGGAAGTAGACCGAGTGTTGAGAAGAGCTACTCCATCTAGTCCGTCTGTTGCTGTATGTACAAACTCCCAATTCGAACCCCCCTAAAAAGGCATGAACAATGAACTGAAAATGGAGGAGCTGCAACCTTCAACCTCAATTGGGACGCCAGGCCAGTCAGGCATGTTGCCAAGCACTCACATTCAGAATCTCGGTTAGTGCGCGCAGCCCACACACCGCGCAGCAGTATTCCTCTTTCTGTTCCACTCAATGTGACACTGCTGTACTTTAAACACATCGACCCCCGCGCGCGAGCAGATTCGTAGCTGTACCCAAGTTACCATGTCAACCAAAAGTCAAAAGTGCCAGTTTTTCGAAAGTGCTGTCCCAACAGTTTAAATGGGGAATCTCACACATACACGGGCAGAACTCGGTTAAGGAGAGATTAATTAGTATTCTGAATAATGAGTTCAGAGCAAGAATTAAATAGGGAAGAAAATCGAAAAATACTGGGTTTGACCGGGAATTGAACCAGGGACCTCCAGAGAGACATGCTCGGAGCTATAAACCACTCAGCTACCAAACCCTATAATAGGGTTCTTGCTCTGAACTCATTATTCAGAATACTAATTAATCTCCAACTAAAGCCACATATTTTCAGATGGTACAGCGATGTCACCTTACCACCATCACCAAAGACATTCGATAGTAGCATATCACTTTCCCGATCCTCTCACCCCTTCCCCAGAGTAAGCAAGATTTTTTCTTATTGAACACATCTTGGCAAAACAAGACTTTATCAAACTTTCTTTGACAGTGGAAGGTTCGCTAAGCCGATCGGTAGTGACGTGATGGATCAGTTTGTGTTTCCAAGCGACTACAACACAGCTTTTGCAAACTACGACAACCACAACCAAGGGTACTATCATGGCCCTCAACCAACCGTGCCATTCCCATCGCCCGCTCCCTCGCAGAGTGCTTTCACATACGAGCCAGGTACAAAACCATATTGGGGCTCAACATTATACCCAACATTGGACTGGTAGGGTGGGAGAATTATCACCATTCTGTAACTCCCGGTCAGTTTCAGATATAACCATGCCGGCTCAACAGACACAACAACATCCCACACAACAACAAGGGTACGAGCCTCCCATCAAGAAACCAAGATCTAAAAGCAGTACTAAGAAGTCGGGGCGAAGTTGGAAGAAGGATGATGAACAGAAAAGGGTTACAGACATCAAAACATGCTTATTAGAACATCACAAAGGTATTTTGTGAGTCAGTTAGTGTTTGTGTGTAGTGATGTGCCTGGTAGACTCTCCCAGGCATAGGACCTACCTTGATGGGCATTGTTCGTGTTTTCTAGTAACGTTGACTGTTAACTGTCAGTATCGGTCAGTACCTAGTTGAGCAACATAACAGTGTTATGACAACTATTCCCTCTACAGCGGGAAGTGAGGAGATATGGAGGAAGGGTGGTGAACCTAAAAAGAAGCACAAAGCCAGTCAAACAACCTATAAATATCCAATTCAGTTGTCTTCTGAGGAGGAGTTTACCTCTCTTGCAATTCTACTACACATCTTCAGGTAGGGAGTTGCTTGCATTGTTCTATCCTTTCGCTGCACAAAACATGGCCGCCTGCCTTTTTCGAGTTTCGACCCTCTCACTCCGCGACCCTGAGACCATATCTCTGTGCCTCGGGTTAGAACATAACAAGTGCACACTGTATGGTGATTATAACGACATCTCCCTCTCTCTCAGTAATGAAGCCACGGTGAACTCAGGGAAGTGGTATAGGAGCGGGGGATAGCGGGGGATCTAAATAATTTATTGAGTTATCGTTGTGTAAAGATTTCCTTTTTAACAGTTTTTAGAAATGTTTGTTTTACTTGTTCGACAATCTAAGGATGAGCAAGTTTTAACTGCTATTACTAGTTTGATTTGGGGAAGAGAACTAATATAATATTGTACAATGAACACCAACCAAAAGTTTCTCTACTGATTGTTCATGATCGTCGTCAATTGAAAAACCCTCCTGCCCGTTTCCTCAAAAGAACGATATATTTGACAATCCATCGGCCTTTCTTGTTTCCCTGGCAGAGTTGATAGTCCTGAAATAACGAGATGTTAAGGGTACTACCCGCATCCTCCATATCCTTAAATCGATAGTGTTTACGCAGTGTTTACGCAGTGAATACATAGTGAATACGCAGTGAATACAGAGCGAATACGCAGTGAATGCAGAGCGAATGCAGAGCGAATACGCAAGTAATACGCAGTGAATACGCCGTGGTTCCAGAGTGAATACGCAGTGAATGCAGAGTGAATACGCAATCATTGGGGATATCCTACCAGAACTGTTTACGCAGTGAATACAGAGTGAATACGCAGTGAATACAGAGCGAATACGCAGTGAATGCAGAGCGAATACGCAATCATTGGTAATATCCTACCAGAACTAGAATGCCGTAAATACGCAGTGATAGAAAAATTGGACATTGTTGCTACAACCCGAAAAAAAGTGGTTTAAGATCTAAAATGCTACAATCAATATCAAACCATCTCTATATATTGTGCCACAGCAGCACCTCCCATTCTTACCCTCTAAATTGCTGTTTCTGTTCCAATATATGATCCAGCATGTCGAGGGGGGGGGGGGCAGTATGTCGTCTTAAAACAACCTGAAACACAACTTGCCAAGCAAACATAGTTTACAAAAGGTTAGCATGGGTGTACTTAGATGGGGGTGTGCGTGTGTGACGTTTGAAACTCTGTGATTACGTGAAATGGAAAAAATGAACACAAAATGATATCTCTCATATAAAATCTCCTTCGGCGGTCTTGGGCGGTCTGACGCTCAGATTAACAGAATCCGCATGTTTTTGGGCAGTATAGTTTCATGTATCCGTAGAACTGGCTCTCCAAGGTACAGTGGGCTGACCAATCGGGCTGGCAGGAAGCATCGTCCTTACAAACTGTAAGAAGAGTTGTCAGGAACTGACTATAATATCGTACACGCTGCCTTTGGCCCGGTTTGGAGAGTGCAGTGAGACAATAATCATAATAATAAGGGTTGTTATAATACGGGGACTTGGGAAACGGTTTAAACAAAAAAGATTAAAGGTAATTGGGTCATTTCGGAGTTGTTTTACCTGAACCTGCTGCCGCCACTTCTTTTCCTTTCTTTCCTTTCTTTCCCTTCTTTCCCTTTTTCTTATTTTTTCGTTCTTTCCTTCGTCCTTTTCGTTCCTTTCGTTGCTGTTTTCGTTCCTTTCTTTGCTGTTTCTTCCTTTCTTTTTCGTCTGAAAACTCTTTGTCATCGGGCATGTCTTCGGGTGGGAAACTATCATCTTCCATGTCTTCAGGTGGGAA
Source organism: Hormiphora californensis (assembly GCA_020137815.1). Classification (NCBI taxonomy): domain Eukaryota; kingdom Metazoa; phylum Ctenophora; class Tentaculata; order Cydippida; family Pleurobrachiidae; genus Hormiphora; species Hormiphora californensis. Next base: position 7,525,816 of record CM035357.1, read on the forward strand.
ACTATCGTCCTCCATGTCCTCAGGTGGGAAACTATCGTCTTCCATGTCCTCAGGTGGGAAACTATCGTCTTCCATGTCCTCAGGTTGGAAACTATCATCCTCGGGTGGTACTGGGACGTCTTTTCTATCGTCTTTGAACTCATAATTTTCCTTGTCTTCGGGTGGTACTGGGTAATCTTCTCTGAGATTTCTACTTTCAACGATATCTTTCTTTCCTTCCCTTTCCTTCCTCTTTTCTTGTCGTTCCTTCCTCTTTGCTTGTCGTGCCTTCTTCTTTTCTTGTCTTTCCTTCTTTCGCTGTTTTCTCTTCTCCTGTCGTTCCCTCCTTTTGTCTTTCTTAGACTTCTTCTCGTCAGGCGTGTCCTCTGGCTTCGCATCCTTCTTGTCTGGAATATCGTCTGATTCATCTTCTGGGATATCATTAGGCGTTTCCCAATCATCCGGCATTTCATCTTCTTCTTCATCTTCTACTGGGATATCTTTAGGCGTTTCCCACTCATCTGGCATTTCATCTTCTTCTTCTTCTTCAAAGAAATCAAAGGGAAGATCTTTCGTTTCGCCCTTAGAATCATCAAAGGGAAGATCTTTTGTGTCGCCCTTAGAATCATCATCGACCGATACCTCTCCTGGATTACCGCCGGACCGAACTTCGTTGTTCCAGTTTTTCTGTCTTTTTCGATCTGAAAGAGTCATAAACCTTTTTAAATCGTTTTTAATGCAAATAATGCCAATAACGGTAAAGGGAACAAAAACTGGTAAACTACATCCTCTATTGCTTACTTCGTTCGTTTCTGTTGTATCTTTTACAGGTTGCAGGGCACGTCTTCATCATCCGTACGTGGTTAGGGTGTCGTTTATCACAGGCCGCGGTGTGGTATTGACAATCCGAACTGATATCTATGAGAAAAAACAGGTTCAAGGCGGGCAGTATAAGGTAGTCACACGGATTCCCGCACAGATTCTAAACTGAACTGAAGCGGTAATTGGGTGTTCCGATTGGGGTTCGACAACAATCAAATATATAATCTCAAGAGGTGAGATCTCACCTTGTCCTTCGTTCATGTCCTGATTCCTTTTCTTGCAGTAAATAGGACATTCTCTCATCATCCACCAGTAGTGTTCGTGTTGTTTATCGCACATTGCACGATACGTTGCACAATCCGCACGCTTGTCTGAGATGGGGGGGGGGGGGTGCAGTGTCATTAAAAATGCAGTACTGTCCAGTGACACTACCAGTACTGCCCAGTGACACTACCAGTACTGCCCAGTGACACTACCAGTACTGTCCAGTGACACTACCAGTACTGTCCAGTGACACTACCAGTACTGCCCAGTGACACTACCAGTACTGTCCAGTGACACTACCAGTACTGTCCAGTGACACTACCAGTACCTAAGACAAAGAATAATAACATCATGTTTCATCACGTTTTAAATTCTACCTTTTTCTTCAATTATCCCATTTTCCTTATTGTACTTTTTACAGGTTGCAGGACATTTTTTCACCATCAACCGGTAATTAGCTTCCAGTGGATCACATAATTTAATGTACAGAGGACATTTTTCACTAGTATCCACGCACTCTTCTAGGGAAATATTATTAATTGGAATGAAAAATAAACAAGAATATTTGCACTATCTATCCATAGCGCTGTATTTTCCGGTAGGCGGCAAATGTTAACCAGATCTGTGAGAATTTCGCACGTTTTTGCCCATAACTCAGCCATTTCTTGACCAATTTGCAAAATTTTTGGCTCATTGAGATCTCTCAAATGAGCTCAAGAAAATTAAAATTGGCGCAAACTGTGCGGCGTGGTGGCAAAAACGTGCATTTTGCACCATGACGCCGCACATTTTTATTGGGCTCATTTGAAAGAGCTCAATGTCCTCTTTCCAACGCGCTCAAGATTTTGCAAATTGGTCAAGAAATGACTGAGTTATGGACAAAAGCGTGGTTTTGCACGTACGTATACTACAGGTGACGAGAAAAACTCTCATAATATGTTAGGCAGTACCTTCATCTTTGTCCATCCCACCGTCTTTATTGTACTTTTTGCAGGTTGCAGGGCAATCTTTTATCACCAACTGGTAGTTTTGGTGTAGTGGATCACATTCGTTTATCCATTTTGGACAATCCTGAAGTTTGTCCACACACTCTTCTAGGGAAACCGGAGGAACAACATTAAAAGTTGGCGGTTCACTGAATTTTAAAGAATAGCAATGTTGGCAAATCCCCCCAAACTTTGCCCATTTCCCCCCTGGGTGAATGCCGATGGTCGATCCTACCTTCATCCTTTTGGTACTTTTTACAGGTAGCAGGACAATTTTTTATCATCCACGGGTATTTAGCTTTCAGTGGATCACAGAGGTGGATGTAGCGAGGACATCTCTCATCAGTGTCCACACACTCTTCTAGGAAAACATTTAATTGGAATGAAAATTGAACAAAAATGTTTGCACTATCTATCCATAGCGCTGTATTTTCCTGCCGTTATATTGGTCATGTGAGATTCTGAAATGTGCAACAGTACAGCGTGACGAGAAAAACTCTTATAATATATGTTAGGCAGTACTCAGTAGGCAGTACCTTCATCTTTGTCCATCCCACCGTCTTTATTATATCTTTTGCAGGTTGCAGCGCATTCTTTTATCACCAACTGGTAGTTTTGGTGTAGTGGATCACATTCGTTTATCCATTTTGAACAATCCTGACGTTTGTCCACACACTCTTCTAGAGAGGAACAACAAGTTGGCGGTTCACTGAATTTTTAAGGATGGCAATGTTAAAAAGTTTGCCCATTTCTCCCCTGGGTGAATGCCGGTGGTCTTACCTTCACCCTTAGCCTCTCGGTACTTTTTACAGGTTGCAGGACACTTTTTAACCATCAACTGGTATTTAGCTTCCAGTGGATCACAGTATTCAATGTACAGAGGACATTTCTCACTACTATCCACACACTCTTCTAGGGAAACAACATTAACTGGAATCATCTAATAATATGTAATAAGAATAATAATAAATAGTTTGGCCATACGGCCAACTCGACTTGTACCGTACAAAAATTATGTCTAAACTCACTTCCATTTTCCACTATTGTAGAATCATCTGTATCGTCTTCAGAGAGGAAGGGGTCTTCAGTTTCGTCTTGAGAGGGGGAAAGGTCTTCAGTTTCGTCTTCAGACTCTTCTTTCTCTGAAATTTGATGATTCAACTTTGTAACTTGCTACATGACAAAATTTTCACGGGCAAGTAAGAAATCTGAATAGTTAGGATAGAGGGTTAATATTATTTAACATTATAATGCGAACTGGGATGATGTAATAATACACAGCCACGGATACCTTCTTTTTCGCAGCCCGCCACATTGCAAGTAGAAGGACAACTTGTCTTCATCCAGTCCACGTTTTTACCCTCTGTACATTGGTCAACCCATTCAGGACACCCTGGAAATTCATCTTTACACCTTTCTTCCATTAGCAGATTCGATTGTCCAAAGGCCGGCACTTCACTAATGCGTCCATCAGGGGCACCTGTGGCAAGTAGAGTCAGTACGGGTCCAGTGACAAGGTCAGAGTAGTTAGATCTCAATTGCAATATTACCTTGAATACAGTTTTTACACATTTTAGGGCAGTTGGTAAGCATGTACATGGAGTACTCTGAACCAATGCAGTATTCCTTCCACTCAGAACGACAGTTGTCGGCATCTTTACACTCATTTATTGTGCTCACACTACTGCCTAGCACCTCTGCAGCAGCTGCTGTGCTGACTAGCAGCACCAGCGGAAAAGCTAAATTCATCCGTGGTGTTCTAAAAAGTACAAATCTCATGTAAAGACTCTAACTTTGAAGGAGACAATTCGAGGAGAGCAATGAAGTAATGAAGGAGAGCAATAGAGTAATGCTGAAGGAAGTCGTGAGGACACGTCTGTCAGAGCATTGACCTGACAGGGACACGTCCTGGGACCTGGGTGTGGGAGGTCATTTGAGTCTGAATTGTGAGCACTGAGAATTTAACTTTTTAATTTTGAATAGATTATTTTTATTATTAAATCTGAGTTTACCCTCTTACTTGGGAGGAAAATTGGTATTTGGTACCCAGAATCACCCTCGGATAGTGTACCAACTACCATAAAAAAGTTCAAGAGCGTATTAGACCCAAGAGCGCACCACATTTAGAAGAGACTACTCCAAGAGAGCTCCCCATCAAAAAGATACCTCTCTTGGAGCTGAGTGGTCTCTACCACTAGTATTAAACATCGGTCTATTATGTAGTCAAACTGTGAAAGTGAAGTGAGGGGCGCCGTTACAATCTGGGTGTCTGGTGGCCTCTTTACAGGTGCACGATTCCAAAAAAGTATCATGCGCATTGCGCTAAAATGGCTCTAACCACTAAACCGCTCAACCGTTTTGGCTAATCCAAAGTTTATAGTCGAATTTGGGACAGGGAGGGTCTTTTTGACCTTGTTTCAAACACGCATATCTCCTGTTCTGGATGAGATAAAAACTTGAAATTTCAACTTAGCATGATCTTCCTAACCTCCAAATTTCAAGTCTCTATCTCATCAGGAACCGGAGATATGCGCGTTTGAAATAAAGTAAAAAAAGACCCCCTGTCCCTATAATATCTGATTGAAAATTTCAAGCCCTTACCCCAATCCAAACCTCGGGGCTCGAATGAATTACCCTTGGTAGGGGCTACTTCACTTCTCCGAGTGTTCTTTAAATGTGTGTCTTTACATTCTTTGTCGGTACAGACTCGGGAGATCTCAGACTTATGGCAGAGAGGTGGGTGAAAATCCTGGCACTGGTCACCATAGTTACACCCAGAACGAGTTGCCGTTCCGAACTGACAATAACGGAGGCATCTCTGGGGATGTTCCTTGCTGCAAGGCTTACCACTGATCAACTTGTCACCATTTGGGCCATGGGGACAGTCTCTCAGTAGATAACGTTCACAAACATTGCTGAATTTAGGAACACCTTGGGGTTTCACCTCTCCATCAGAAGATATGTCTCCAAGATCCACATCTTTTAGAACTGTCACTCCACCAACAGGAGTTACCAGATCATCAGGATCTTTCTTGACAGGAGCTTGTTTCTTCTTCCTCTTCTTCTTACCGCTACGGCCTGCCTTTGGACTGATTTTGAACTCGTATTCCTCATCAGATAACACTGATTCTGGATCTTCAGCACTTCGGTTGCACATGAAGGTTTCAATTTTGTTGTTTTTGTCCTTGCACGGCAGACACAACCAGACCGACCCCGTCAATGACCCAAGGGTGCCATCCATAGCCTCGCAATCATGAGACCCCTGCTGGCAAAGAAAACAGCGGACACGAGGAGATTCACCTGGTTTAACTGCATACCCTTCGCCACAGCCCTCACAGTCACAAGGAAAATGACTTTCCAGCTGAATGATGATGTAATCGGCTAGTGTAGTGCGGTTCTGGTACCGCTTAGTTTTATCTGCATGTGAGCCGGGGGATGCACCGAAAAACGATGCAGCGGCTTCCAGGTGAGCACAGTTGAATGTGCGGATGATGTCTAGATTCTTGGTGTAATCCACATCATGGCGGTAGGCAGACAGGATCTTTTTGGTAAGGGGATCTGCTGCGTTTACAAGATTTCCAACGGCAAGGGCATTGCCATCACTTTTGTCATCAGTAGGTGTAGCCATATTTGTCATATCTGGCATGGCTAGAGCCTACAGAGGGATATTCGAAAACGCACGGGCGCGCGCCTCAAATTAATTTGTTTAAAGTAGTGTTGAAAAGTTTGAAGCCCTAACCCTTAAAAAACCGTGAGTGCTGACACTCCAAACACCCAGATTTTAACGCTGGCTTGGCAAAACGCTGCTGGCCCCCGCGGGATAAGGCAGCGCTTTTCAAGCTGGCCAGTGGCCTGAAGTGAGCAAAATAAAAAAGGGCGTCACTTTTGTTTTTTTGGGATTCTTTTTTTAAAGCTCAGCTCGCCGCGCGCGCGTTCGAATACGCTGCATTTGCGTGCCGCGCACTGAATACCCAAAAAAGCTCATCAAAAAGATCACTGCACCTTTTCGCTCACTGGTCTGTTTTGGTCTGTTGGTCCATCCAAACGCCCCATCCTATCTGAAGGTGCCCATCTCCAACCTGTATAAACAGCACCAAAATCAAAAGAAACTGGCATACATGCGAAGGGTACAAGAAGTGGAGCAGGGTTCATTCACCCCTCTTGTATTCTCCAGCCATTATCTTAGCATAGCTTTTTATTCTATTATTCCAAGACGACCGCTTTAGTCGCGGTGGAGAGATGTTCATACAACACTAGCCATTAGGTTTTTAGTTGTTTCCTCCATTTATAACGCATAAAAGCGGTATATCAAATGTATATATTATTATTAAAAAAAACTATTTATTGAGCAGGAAGATGTACGTTATGTGACCGCCCCAAAGGGCAGATAAACACGAAATGACTGAATTTGATTATGAAGATCCACGATTTTTCCTGGGGGGTAGAGGTCGCGAAAAAGATTTTGTCACCTACGCCAAGAACTAACGGTCGAGTGGGTGAGGGGGGGAGGGTCCGACGAAAAGGAGGGGTTTTGGGGAAAGGGGAAAACCCCAATAAGTAATCTATGACCCGGATAATGTAGAGAATCGGTACGGACTTCGCTGATGATTGGAACAATCTGGAGTTTCGCGGGGGATAAACGAATAACTCGCTGAAAAGCCCAGAATCGTAGGTTTTTTGAAGTGCGTTTAAAATACTGAGGGTCGCTTTTCCCATTGTCCGGAGCTGTTTTAAGGGGGGGGATGATACACTAAAAAGGGGGAAGAAGTTCGGAAGGAGTCAAAAAAACGCGAAGGAAGAGCTAATCAAAACCCCAGAGGATTTTGGTTGCTGCCAAAGGAGGAGTGTAAAAAAGCAGAGGGCGAAATTTTCGAAAAAAGAGGGGGGGAAAAAGAAACTGAAAAACACCCTGTTCGGGGAAAAGGCCACGCGGGGAAATAAAAAGCTTTGCATCTGTTCTGGAGAAAGAGTGTTTTCTACTGCCCTGGCCCCAAAAAAATACAGTCGGCTCTTCGCGCAAAGGGTTTATCGTGGATTGTAACTCATTCCCTGGTGGGAACGAATGAATGACAAGAGTGATAGCTTGAAAATCAAGGGAAGTCCATTTTTTTCTGAGGGGGAAGGGCTCCGGTTTTTTTGGGCTCCTTTGTGCATTGGAAAGCAGTCCAAACGCCAGACCATGAAAATAAAATGCTTCGAAACAGGGAGGGTCAGAATCGATTCGTCGAAAAAAAAGCATGAGAGGGACTGAAAAAATGATTTTAAAAAGGTATTTCCCCCGGGTTTAAAACCCGGAGGGGAAAAAGAAAGTTAGGGGAAAAAATGTTTTTAGACGAATTTTAAAAAAAAGGTAAGAGGTATTTCCAGTTATAGTCGAATTTGGGACAGGGAGGGTCTTTTTGACCTTGTTTCAAACACGCATATCTCCTGTTCTGGATGAGATAAAAACTTGAAATTTCAACTTAGCATGATCTTCCTAACCTCCAAATTTCAAGTCTCTATCTCATCAGGAACCGGAGATATGCGCGTTTGAAATAAAGTAAAAAAAGACCCCCTGTCCCTATAATATCTGATTGAAAATTTCAAGCCCTTACCCCAATCCAAACCTCGGGGCTCGAATGAATTACCCTTGGTAGGGGCTACTTCACTTCTCCGAGTGTTCTTTAAATGTGTGTCTTTACATTCTTTGTCGGTACAGACTCGGGAGATCTCAGACTTATGGCAGAGAGGTGGGTGAAAATCCTGGCACTGGTCACCATAGTTACACCCAGAACGAGTTGCCGTTCCGAACTGACAATAACGGAGGCATCTCTGGGGATGTTCCTTGCTGCAAGGCTTACCACTGATCAACTTGTCACCATTTGGGCCATGGGGACAGTCTCTCAGTAGATAACGTTCACAAACATTGCTGAATTTAGGAACACCTTGGGGTTTCACCTCTCCATCAGAAGATATGTCTCCAAGATCCACATCTTTTAGAACTGTCACTCCACCAACAGGAGTTACCAGATCATCAGGATCTTTCTTGACAGGAGCTTGTTTCTTCTTCCTCTTCTTCTTACCGCTACGGCCTGCCTTTGGACTGATTTTGAACTCGTATTCCTCATCAGATAACACTGATTCTGGATCTTCAGCACTTCGGTTGCACATGAAGGTTTCAATTTTGTTGTTTTTGTCCTTGCACGGCAGACACAACCAGACCGACCCCGTCAATGACCCAAGGGTGCCATCCATAGCCTCGCAATCATGAGACCCCTGCTGGCAAAGAAAACAGCGGACACGAGGAGATTCACCTGGTTTAACTGCATACCCTTCGCCACAGCCCTCACAGTCACAAGGAAAATGACTTTCCAGCTGAATGATGATGTAATCGGCTAGTGTAGTGCGGTTCTGGTACCGCTTAGTTTTATCTGCATGTGAGCCGGGGGATGCACCGAAAAACGATGCAGCGGCTTCCAGGTGAGCACAGTTGAATGTGCGGATGATGTCTAGATTCTTGGTGTAATCCACATCATGGCGGTAGGCAGACAGGATCTTTTTGGTAAGGGGATCTGCTGCGTTTACAAGATTTCCAACGGCAAGGGCATTGCCATCACTTTTGTCATCAGTAGGTGTAGCCATATTTGTCATATCTGGCATGGCTAGAGCCTACAGAGGGATATTCGAAAACGCACGGGCGCGCGCCTCAAATTAATTTGTTTAAAGTAGTGTTGAAAAGTTTGAAGCCCTAACCCTTAAAAAACCGTGAGTGCTGACACTCCAAACACCCAGATTTTAACGCTGGCTTGGCAAAACGCTGCTGGCCCCCGCGGGATAAGGCAGCGCTTTTCAAGCTGGCCAGTGGCCTGAAGTGAGCAAAATAAAAAAGGGCGTCACTTTTGTTTTTTGGGATTCTTTTTTTAAAGCTCAGCTCGCCGCGCGCGCGTTCGAATACGCTGCATTTGCGTGCCGCGCACTGAATACCCAAAAAAGCTCATCAAAAAGATCACTGCACCTTTTCGCTCACTGGTCTGTTTTGGTCTGTTGGTCCATCCAAACGCCCCATCCTATCTGAAGGTGCCCATCTCCAACCTGTATAAACAGCACCAAAATCAAAAGAAACTGGCATACATGCGAAGGGTACAAGAAGTGGAGCAGGGTTCATTCACCCCTCTTGTATTCTCCAGCCATTATCTTAGCATAGCTTTTTATTCTATTATTCCAAGACGACCGCTTTAGTCGCGGTGGAGAGATGTTCATACAACACTAGCCATTAGGTTTTTAGTTGTTTCCTCCATTTATAACGCATAAAAGCGGTATATCAAATGTATATATTATTATTAAAAAAAACTATTTATTGAGCAGGAAGATGTACGTTATGTGACCGCCCCAAAGGGCAGATAAACACGAAATGACTGAATCTGATTATGAAGATCCACGATTTTACCTGGGAGTAGAGGTCGCTGAACAAGATGATGTCACCTACTGCCAAGAACTAACGGTCGAGTGGGTGAGAGAGGTCCTGACGAAAACTGGAGGTTTTGGGAAGGTAGACCCGAATAAGATAATCTATGACCCGGATAATGTAGAGAATCGGTACGGACTATCTGCTGATGATTGGAACAATCTGGAGTTTCCGACGTGGGATAAACTGAATAACTCGCTGAAAAAGCCAGAACTCGTAGGTCTTGTTGAGAGTGCGTTCAAAATACTGATGGGTCAGACTTTTCCTATTGTCGCGGAGCTGTTTTCAATGGGTGATGATACACTACGGGTGAAGAAGTTCGAGAAGGAGCTCAAAACGCGAAGCGAAGAGCTAATCAAAACCCAGAGAGATTTGGTAGCTGCACAGGAGGAGCTGCTAAAAATGCAGAGACGATTACTCGAAAAGAGAGAAACTGAAATCACCGCTGTTCAGACAACGGCACAGCTGGAAATAAAAAGCTTTGCATCTGTTCTGGAGAAAGAGTGTGCTACTGCCCTGGCCCCAAAAAAGATACAGTCGGCTCTTGCTGCAGCATCTGATGATCGTGGATGTAACATCATCATCCATGGCTTGGACGAACTGAATGACAAGAGTGATGAGCTTGAAACTCAAGTGAAGTCCATTTTTGCTGAGCTGGAAGAGGCTCCGGTTGTGACATCATTAGTGCGATTGGGAAAGCAGTCTCAAACTGCCAGACCAGTGAAAGTAGTGCTTCGAAACAGGGATGCTCAGAAGTCGATTCTGTCGAAAAAATCGCAGCTGAGAGGGACTGAAAAATATGATAAAGTGTATATTTCCCCGGATCGAACACCGGAGGAGAGAAATGTTAGGAAACTGTTGGTAGATCGACTAAAACAAATGGCTAAGAGGTATCCTGACAAACACTACATAATCCGTGGGAATGAGGTGGTTGAGGGTACCTGATTTGAATACTGTGTGAGTGTCGATGGGATATATGATAGAGTATTAAATAGTGAGCACGAACTCTTATCTATAGTCCTAGACTATTAACCCAATCTCGATCTAAGGAAGCCGCTTTAGAAAGTTCTAAACTATCCATTAAGGTTTATCTTTATGTTAGTGCTAGTTTGTAATATGTGCTAAAAAGCGGGATATTAAATGTTTATTTGATGATGATGATGATGATATTATTATTACATCGGGAGGTTTTGCTGCAGAGGTAGGGAAGGTTTTGGACAAAGCGGCCAGGAAGATTTGTCAGAAACACAAGGAGTGTTACGCTGAAACAGTGTCCTTCATCCGAGAAAAGACACGATTCAGTTTGCTAAGATCAACACTTGTTGCGCTTCGGGGAACCAAGAGAAGGGTTGTCCCAGTCAGTGTAGAAGATGTAGATTTTCGAGATAAGTGAGCAGAGAGAGGGAGTATGAGAGTATGAAGGTGTGTGGGTAATTTATTATAATTCTTTCATCACGTTTTTTGGAGTTTTGGTCTGTTGAGGTCAGAGCACAACAGCTATCTTGCAACCATAGGCCCTCGTCAGGTGACAGTATCACACTGTCAGGCCAATACACTGACCGCGGTTCTTATCTTGCACTTGAAAGAAATAAGGTCAGACCAGTGACAGGTGTCAGTGACACCGTGTCACATTGCCACCCTGATATCACACGAAAAACACCAAGAGCTGGGGACACCCTGTCCGAGCATTGGCCTGGCCCTATTCTCAGAACTGCGGTCAGAGCATTGAGCTGACAGGGAACACCCCAGTACCACGTATGAAGATCATGCTTGATTTCGGAGTGTATAATACTGGATCCTGCTACTATGGGTGCCTCATGCATGATCATTGCTATGGTCAAAGGTGGGCCTCATGTGTGTCTCAGCTGGGTTGTTGAGTAAGGGGGTAGAGACTAGAGGTCCATATATATCACTAAATCTTTGTTGTTACTCAAAAACTAAACCTGGTAGCAATGACATATGCAGAAGTCCCCAATTTGCAAACTGTAAGTGTTTGTCAACAGACCCTCCGAAATTCCACATTAAATCCACCACATGTCTGATGTCGTGCAAGTAGTTGAATTGTAATCCATTGTGTGTGTGAGATCTATGTCACGTGATTCTTGCTTGTTAAGCCACTCTCCACACTCTCTCTCGTTGCCATTGCAAGAAACTCCACAAAGTCTCTGTAATTACACACCATGTCCTCTTCTTCCTCTTCAAGGTATATTATCAATTTGTATCTAAAATACCGGATTCCCTGATTTTTGTTTTAGTTTAACCAATATTGTACTTAAGTTTATTTTCTGTGCGTTGTTTCTTGTCCTCATCTGTCAACGTCTTTTCAGAGTTTGCGGGCTGGTATTGCTATTCGTTGGTCTTGTTACGGGAGAATTAACTCAGATTCCCGAACTGACAGTCACTGAGGGACCTTCTGGTGGTTCTGTTGTTAAAGGTGAGCTAATTAACTAATAATTAACTAATAATAATTATAATTAACATATAATTAACCTATAGTTAACTGCAAAAGCTATCAAATACGTACTGTAAAGTCTGAATTTGTTTAAATTTGGCATTATTCCCATATATTCCCAGGTAACAGGTTTGATTTCACCTGCAAGGCAGAGACAAGTGCGGATCTGTCAGTGACCTACAGCTGGAGGCGGATCACCAACCTCAACTCTTTAAATCCTACCTACGAGACACTGTCTACTGTCAACACGGGATCTGAGGGAGTGTACATTGAGTATAATGCACAGGTGAGTGTGATTTGGCTGACTTATTTCCTGTGGCATCATATGTACCTGTTTTTACGACTCATGTGTAACCATGTAACCATGGTAATAACAGGGGTAATAACAGACCCACGGTAATAAAAGAATGTGTGACCATGAATGTGTAACCATGGTAATAACAGAATTCACCTCCAGGACTCAGCATTCTACTTTTGCGTTGTTACATCTGGTGACTTTGTAACTTCAAGCGACGGAGCCTACCTGGAGGTGGGTTACCTTGATGATTTTGAGGATGGTGCAGGACCCTCAGCGGTCACCTACTCAGAGGCCCGCCTGACAGTGGAGTTACAATGCAGTATTCCCGATAGTAATCCTTACCCCACTGTGACTTGGTACAAGCAGGGTGTTCCCTTCACTGCTGAGAACGCTATCATGGCCAGGTGAACAATCAAAATATAGTAGCAGAGTAACTAGAGTTGATTAGAGCATTTCAAAGAGGGAGAACTAGCAGATATAGATGTAGCGAAAACATAAACAGAAAAACTAGCTGTTAAATAATCTCCCCCAGAGACCCGAAGGGCCATTAACCCCATCCCCCCAGAGACTCCAAGGGACGTCCCTCCAACTTGGTGATATTCGACATCACTGTCTCTGATTCTGGAGAGTACTATTGTGGTGTCTCTAACAGCATTACCCAAACATTCTACGGGACTGATAGTGCTTATGTGAGGATTGAGGTTGGCGCTACAACTACGGGAAGCTGGGATCCAGTCCGGGTTGTACCTAACTATGATGTAAGATATACTTCGATATCGGATATAATAATTGCAAGAATATCGGGGTACCATCCCTTTCCATCACCCTCTATTTCTAATTACCTAAATGCACACTTCATCACTCGATTAATAACCCCTCTTTTTGCAGTACCAAGGAACAGAGGGAACGACCATCACGTTGTATGCAGGTGTTGCTAGTCGTCCCAAGGCCGACTACATCTGGAGTATCGATGGTGTCACAATTACCACAGGAGACAGGTTAGTTGCCAGGATATATTCGTTACCATAGTGATACAGTTTAGTTGCCACGGTGTTCGTTATCATGGCGATACAATAATTCTAATTTCACTTGTCACATCAACCACCCTTGTTACCCCACAGGTTTTCCTTTGATGATTACGACCGGTCCCTGATCATCTCGGATCTCCAGACGACCGATCAGGGAACCTATGTGGTGACATACGAGCAGGATGGTGTGAGTGAGGGTACTATTAATGTTGTCTTGGATGTCATTGAGAAGGTGGAAGCTGAGGGAGATGTATACGACTATGCTACTGTTGAGGGTTCGTTCTAACCACCATATATGGGAGATGACAAAATTTGGCCATCCTTTGTGTCTCTTCACATACAGCCACCACTATAGCAGTTCCGCGTTACTGCAATCCCTTCTAAACCTCCCTATCTCCAGGCGAGGATCTGGATCTGGATTGTGGCTGCTCTGGCTCACCCCCTGATTGGGTTCAATACAGTACAGACTCACCTGCTACTCAGTGGCTCAAAAACGGCAATCTCCTCACTAACGGTAATCTGTACTTCCCCCGCCATCTCTATTCTTGTTCAGTGTTGTTGAGTAACAATGATGTACCATATTAATCGCAGTCCTGTAACCTCTTTCTCTCGCCCACAGACAGTAAAACTGAGGTATATGTGACAGTGAATAATAAGAACACTGGTAAAGCGCTGGTAAAAAGTGTCTCGGATGGGGATTCTGGCACATACGCCTGTACATGTTTTAACCAGGTATATTTGAGTCGCATGACTCGGTTACGAAGTCACCCCTTTTATTGCATACAGTGAGCTATACTAACGCGGAGGGGTAATTTCATTACCAATCGCTTGACATTGTTTAAACAATTTTACCGTTGCTGACAGTTGAAACTCAACATTTCAGGCGGAGTTCCTGTCCTTTACAAAGAATGTGTTTGTAGCTGATGAGATGGTAGCATTGAGTATCGCATCACAGAGGGAGGGATGGGGTCTGGTGGGGTCCACTGTTTCCATATCTTGTGTGGCTGAGGGGGTACCCCGGCCAAACATTGATTGGTATACTGGAGGTAGTAAAGTGGTAGAGGGGGTCTTTCCACGATCAAAAGCTGGATTTACAATCAAGTAAGTGGGGGTCTACTGTTTCCATATCTTGTGTGGCTGAGGGGGTACCCCGGCCAAACATTGATTGGTATACTGGAGGTAGTAAAGTGGTAGAAGGGGTATTTCCACGATCAAAAGCTGGATTTACAATCAAGTAAGTGATGTGAACACTCTGTAGTACCGGCCCACACCCAATTCATTCACACAGTATAGAAAGTAGTTCCTCAAGGCTCAATCCGTGAGAGTAAAACAGATCCCTTTCTTATCCACCTTTGCTAATTGCTGTTGACTAACCACCCTCTTCCCTCGCTAGATACGTCCGAAGTATGTTCAAGACCATCAGCTATCTAGTGTTGGATGACTCAGAAAACCAGGATAGTGGGCAGTTTACGTGTATGGCCCACCACAGTGTGAAGGGAACCCAATACAACGCAACGTCCACCTCCACCCTCACCATCGCATACCCTACCTCCTCCCGGATCCAATGCCTCAACACCACAGTCGAGGAAGGATCTGCAGCTACCATTGTTTGCGGAGTAAGTGGTGTTCCCATGCCAACCGTGACATACACCAAGATAAATGAGACTGATGGGAGTCTCATTACCCTGGATGAGAGTTTCGGGTATGTCACCAACACCAGTTACTTTGTAATCCACAATGTGCAACTCTCCGATATGGGCCAGTACCGGGGATACGCAACTAACAAAGATACAGGAGGGTTCCTTGCGAGGTTCGATGTCATTACACTAACAGTCACCGCCAAATCCTCCCAGATGTCCATGAATGCTATCATTGGGTTGTCTGTTCTAGTTGCCTTCCTGCTCCTGGGAGGTCTGGTGTGTCTCATTCTATTGGGACGGTGGAAGAGGGAGAAGGAATTTAACGAAGAGGTAGCCAGGTTGGTTGCAGAGAGGGAAGATACTGTTGCAGAGATGCAGCAGCGATTACAACTGAGGAGCATGGAGAATGTAGCACCTGTTCTTGGTAACCCCCTGCACCAGCTCACCGAGGCTAGGAGGCAGATGCCATCCTTCTATGCAGCCAACATTGCTGCCATGGCAACTGCCCCCGCTACCAAGGCCCTTCCTCCCTCGATGAGGGTGAAGAAGAGGAGGGGTGGCAGTGTTATCTCCAGTTCAATGAGCGAGGTGGAGGAGACTGGACGTGCAGGGGACATGTGATGTGTTCGTGCTGGCAAGGAGGTGGTGATCCCGTGGGTGATGAGAGGTGAGGAGATGATGTCACCTGGTGGGGTGGATCTATCGGACAGAAACAACAAACTATCCCTCCCTGCCTACTGTGTTATCTGAGTTTCGGACTGTCGTCAGAGTTACATGGTGGGTGGGGAGGGAAAGAGAAACTTCTTGTCAGCAGTGTTTATATGTAAATCGCAAGTGTAAATGTATCTGTACAGAATCATTGTAAATATCCTTTCCAATCAGTTGATCAGCAAATTAAAATCAGTCTTTTTGATTCGTTAATCTGCTCTGTCAGAGCATTGGCCTGACCCATTCTCGTTTCTCTGCAGAGCGCGCGAGAACTGTGGTCAGAGCATTGGCCTGACAGTAACTGCTTCATATTTTGAATGACTGCTTGAAAATATCGAAGTTTGGTAGAGGTCTTCAACGCAAAAAGAAGTTGGTTAATGGTTATTTCATTTGCAGAGAATGTATACTTCGTGGGGTGTTCAACAGGCGTTTATGTAGATTGCCACCGCTTCTTTCCCTTTTGAACCCAAGCCACCTTTCTGGCACTTTTTAGAGTCTTTTGGAATGGGTTTCTTGAGATGTAACGCTGAACCACAGTATTTCCCTCCCTCACCCAATGCTATCCAAATTTGCCCTGAAACATGTTGATTTTGACTATGAACCAAACAACAAAGTGTGTGTCGCTCACCATAGGGGCGCGACGTGCCCAAACCACGGGTTAATTCGAAGGGTATTTAAAAAAAAGTATGTCGCCAAGCAGGAGTCTTACGTCTTTGTTTCATGGCAAGTTCTCTACACCTCAACAGCATGTCACCATGGTTACCATCACTAGCTGCCTTGTTACCATGGTTACCAGCCGCCTTGTTACCAGCCGCCTTGTTACCATGGTTACCAGCCGCCTTGTTACCATGGTTACCAGCTGCCTTGTACCCTGCCACGGGTCTAAACCTTCCTTCATCTCTCTTGTAGCAGCCTGCATACACCAAACAACGGTGACCACGGGCTACTGCAGACTCTGGAACTAGGCAGAGTAGAGCAAGGAGAACTAGTAACATATGTGTGTGCTGTATAAGTAGGTCTGGCATAGAACATTATATGCTGGTATTTTGTATTGAGGTAGGGATAAAAAGTCTTCAGGGGAATATCTAACAGGGGTTATCTAGATCCAATCACTTTCTGAGAAATCATTGGCCCAGGCATATTTTATCATTCTTGCGGAATCGAGTGATAATTTATGGATTAAAAGTTAGTGATGCAGCTGTAGGTTCTGGAAGGTGTTGTGCACCTTAAGGGTACGCTAACCAAAAATTTTTTTCGAGTGCAGGGAAATCTCTCACCGTAGGGTTGTAGGCCATGCCAAGGAGACCTCAAATATGCAATTTGAGCTCTCAAGTCGAATTCATATTTTTGCTACAGCTGTTTAAAAAATGTCCTGAAAATACGTTTTTGGCATATCAAAAAATTTTTTTTAAAGATAGGAGCATGAAAATTTGGGGATTTGAAGAGGACATGAAGGTGAATAACCACAAAAATTTTTTTTGCAATCCGAGCTGATTTCCGGTCCTGAGAAGGATTTCTTTTTTTCCACTTTAACGCCCTATTTGGCAAAGTTCCGAAAACATGTGAAAGCTGTAAATTGGTGAAAAGTTGCGTCTAACGATTATCTAAGTGGCCATAAATTTTAGGCGCGTCCTTATTTGAGATAAGCTGTACAGAATTTTTTTTTGTGAAAGCCGTCATTTCAGAAATAAATAAATTCCCTGTATCTCAAAAACGGCTGATCGTAGAGACCTGAGACTATGCTTAAACGATTCAGAAGGTCCGATTTTGGGGGGGTCTTCTGAGAGACATTTTGCTCCTACTTCAACCGTTTTTGCTGTAATTGCGAAAAACAAATTCTATGAAAAGGGCAAAAGCTAAACTCCAATATCCTGTATTTAGGGAATTTTGGCTAAGAAAGGACCGAAACTATGGAAAAATATGTAACAAGCTAATTCCTTCACTATTTGGTCCATATGGGTCCCTATAATCACCAAAAACAAAATCACAAAAAATCCACGATGGCGAAGATGGGTTTTTGTTTTTCGCAATTACAGCAAAAACGGTTGAAGTAGGAGCAAAATGTCTCTCAGAAGACCCCCCCAAAATCGGACCTTCTGAATCGTTTAAGCATAGTCTCAGGTCTCTACGATCAGCCGTTTTTGAGATACAGGGAATTTATTTATTTCTGAAATGACGGCTTTCACAAAAAAAAATTCTGTACAGCTTATCTCAAATAAGGACGCGCCTAAAATTTATGGCCACTTAGATAATCGTTAGACGCAACTTTTCACCAATTTACAGCTTTCACATGTTTTCGGAACTTTGCCAAATAGGGCGTTAAAGTGGAAAAAAAGAAATCCTTCTCAGGACCGGAAATCAGCTCGGATTGCAAAAAAAATTTTTGTGGTTATTCACCTTCATGTCCTCTTCAAATCCCCAAATTTTCATGCTCCTATCTTTAAAAAAATTTTTTTGATATGCCAAAAACGTATTTTCAGGACATTTTTTAAACAGCTGTAGCAAAAATATGAATTCGACTTGAGAGCTCAAATTGCATATTTGAGGTCTCCTTGGCATGGCCTACAACCCTACGGTGAGAGATTTCCCTGCACTCGAAAAAAATTTTTGGTTAGCGTACCCTTAATCTAGATGAGATTAAACTTTAGGTACCGAATTTATTTTGTTATCAATCGGATAATTTATCAGCATTTTTAAGGAAACACCGCTCACCGTGCCTGTTATCATCGCTCCTATTTCGGAATTCCTAAACATTATTGTCTCCTCTGGAAATTGAATAATGGCCGCGGCTTCCTCAGATTTCAAAACGACCGCCCGGTATAATTCCTACTGCAATGTCTACTGCAATTCTGACAACAATACTCCCGTGAAACTGAATTCTTTCCACGCACGTGTAAAAACACAAAACAGTTAACCGGATTTAGCAACACTGTTTGATAATGATATTACACATGCACATATATAACACTGCGTATTCAGCTGCAGTCTTGTTTGTCTCTCGAAGGATCTCCATTCTCTGAATTCTGGGCAGCATCTCCCCTTATCGATCCAGAAGACCGGAGAGAGGGGTAATTTTGAAAATATAATAAATTAAATTTACTCCGTTATCAGCTCTTATCAGCTCGCTCCCCCATCTCGTATAATAATGGGTCACCATCGCTCCGGCTTCATTTCCAAAATGCTCGGGTTTCTCTCCTTGCTCATCGTTGTTGGGACCCTCCAGCTGGAGGTTGGGGCAGATTATAATTACAAGATTAGTGGTAGTGATGGAAGCACTTTTATATTGAGCACCAGTAAGAAGGTATGTTAATTGAATCTCTGATTATCGTCCGTATTCCCTGAAATATGAAAGATTATAATTGCTTTTTTTAAGTCACCTGAATTGTAACTGTATTTGAAACTCTTTACAAGACTCTTGTTACAAGATAAACAACGACTTACATAGCGGTACTAAGTTAATAAATTGACAGAAGCTTTCGAGAACACTATGTTTTACACGTGTCCTCGTATTGATTAATACACACACCCCATTTGTTTGTCAGGTTGATATGGAGACTAAGAAGAAGATCCTCTCTCTGGACGGGGCGGATGCCTATAACAAGTTTATGGATCAATATGGAGGACTCCTGGAGAATCCGAGGCTCATGATGTCCGGGGATCCCTCTACACAGGTACATTATATTGCCAGGTGGAGTTACTAAACTGGTAACCAATCAAAATCCCTTGTATTAACTTATTACACGAACTCCAAAGTAGCTGAACGGTAAACATTTCAGACAAATCGTAGAACGAAACGGAAGCAGAACTTTGTAGCCAATATAGCTGTGATGAAGCGACATAATGCGGAGAAATTCAACAGGGGGAAGAGTCATTATGAGGCCACTGTGAATACCTTCACTGTGACTGATGAATGGGATAGGTCACAGTTCCTTGGCGCTGCTAATCTTACTGGGTGAGTTTTATAAACAGATATAATTTTTATAAATTACAACTAGTTATATTTGTACTGGAGGCCGATGAGTAAGGAGTCATCAGTTTACAATAATAGCCATGTTTAGAACGAAAAATAGAGATACAGTCGGACCCCGATTTAGGGGCCCCCGATTTAGTGGCACCCCGATTTAGGGACAGGATTTTTTCCCCCGATATAGGAAATTAACCTTATTTGACCCCGATTTAGTCGACACCCCGATTTAGTGGACAAGAGCCTTTCCCCCGAGGGTGTCCCTAATTCGGGGTCCGACTGTAATAAGTTACTGAGTTTAGGGATTCTGTGTCTAACCCTTGTCCTCTCTAGATTTCAACCACCCCCAATCGATGGCAGAACACTGGATCCGTGCAGGGACAGGCTCCCTGAGGCTACTTGTCATGCTGGGAAGATAAAGGGAAAGTGCAGTGAACTTGCTCATAGTGAGCAGTGTGAAATGACCTGTGGAAAGTGTGGTTAGTGCCGCAGTAGACCGCACCCACCCCTCCCCAAAAATACCCACCCACCTAGTAGTTAGTACAAGCCAGCTTCCTAGTACAATCACAATTGGTTTCATATATATTCCTTCCACTTATATATTATCCTTATTAGGAGCGTTCAAGTTGCCCGAATATCTGGACTGGGCAAGTAGGGGCATGGTAACGCAAGCCAAATCCCAGGGAAAGTGTGGGAGTTGCTGGGCTTTTTCTGCTAATGTGGTTCTGGAGTGGATGTACGCGAAGACAACGGGTGAACAGATACAGTTTTCCGAACAGGTAGGAATGAAGCATGAACCGACCGAATTAGAAAATAATGGTCCCTGATTGGCTGATAACTAGTCACGTGACCTAAATATCGAGTTCTGTTAGATATATGTACCTACCCTGACTACTATCCCCCCTCCCAGGAACTGCTAGATTGTACCTACCCTGACTACTATCCCCCTCCCAGGAACTGCTAGATTGTACCTACCCTGACTACTATCCCCCTCCCAGGAACTGCTAGATTGTACCTACCCTGACTACTATCCCCCCTCCCAGGAACTGCTAGATTGTATCTACCCTGACTACTATCCCCCTCCCAGGAACTGCTAGATTGTACCTACCCTGACTACTATCCCCCTCCCAGGAACTGCTAGATTGTACCTACCCTGACTACTATCCCCCCTCCCAGGAACTGCTAGATTGTACCTACCATAACTGCTATCCCCCTCCCAGGAACTGCTAGATTGTACCTACCCTGACTACTATCCCCCTCCCAGGAACTGCTAGATTGTACCTACCCTGACTACTATTCCCCTCCCAGGAACTGCTAGATTGTACCTACCCTAACTACTATCCCCCTCCCAGGAACTGCTAGATTGTACCTACCCTGACTCCGGTAAAACGGATGGTTGTAACGGGGGATTCCCTCACGAGGCATGGTCCTATGTAAAGCGGCGCGGTGGCCTATCTCCTGAGGCTGAGTACCAGTATGTTGGTATTGACGGAATCTGCTACGACTACCAAAACTTTGAGGCGAGATTTGGAAACCCAATAAAGAATGCATTTCAGATGGGACAAGCTACCATGTTACCAAGGAACATTGATATGGTAAGTGCCCCAAAACATGCCACCAAACACGGCTACTTCGATATGGCTATACAGCTGTATTACACCAACTCTCCATCTCTCTCTCTCTGATATGGCTCTATGTACTATCATTCCATATTTCCCTGTCGGAAATATTGGGACTAAACATCATACCTCTCTTCCCCTTTAGGTTGTTATCGAAGCGCTAAACGTCATGCCTCTCTCTGTGGCCATATGGGTTAGCAAAGACATGTCAGACAGTATTTACACCCTGGGGGAGGGAATCTATGATGGCTGTCCCCCTGGTCAGATGGATATGAACCATGCTGTCGCTCTCGTCGGGTATGGTCCCAATTACTACACCTTCAAGAACTCCTGGGGTGCAGATTGGGGCGTCAACGGGTTTGGCAAGATCCTCCGGGCGCAGGGTACGAACATGTGTGGGGTTTTAAACTACGCCTACTACATTGACTATACCGACCTGAACCCAGAGGATGGTATCGATAACTTCCCCCGCGAGGCCGTCTACGAGGATGAGGAGGAGGGAGTGGAACCTGACTGTTTGGATAACAACCCCGCGGCAGGGGAGTGTCCCTATTGGGCTTCTGAAGGTTTCTGTGACACAGGCAGCTATATAACGTGGATGTCAGAGAATTGTAAACGGAGTTGTAAACTCTGCAACTCGGAGGAGGAGGAGGAGGTGGTTATTGCGTGTGATCCCGGGTACTTTGTGCGGGGGAAGGAGTGTCTTGAGTGTCCGGTGAACACCTACAATAGTGACCCCACTGCAACAGAGTGTGTACCCTGTCCCGCGGGATCACGATCTGATGCTGGTTCTAACTCCGCCACCGATTGTGAGGAGTGTGGTCCCGGTCAGAAGTTGGATGGAAACAGGTGTGTTGAGTGCCCCGAGGACACGTACAGTGGATACGGTGCTACAGACTGCGCCAAGTGTCCCGAGGGCACAAAGTCACCACGGGGCTCCAAGTCTGCGAGTGATTGCAAATCCCCGCCCTCTGGGTGCGAGGACGCCCTGCCTCTCAGTGAATGTGAGGGCTACAGGAACAATGGGCAGTGTGCAGATGATGCATACTCCTTCCTAAGCTGGGCCTGTAAGAAGACATGTGTGTTTTGTATAGATGGGGAGGATGAGGTGACAACTGAGGAAGGCGAGGAGGCGTGTGTCGATACTGACAGTGATTGTTCCACTTGGGTGGAATACGGTTATTGTAGCGACAGCGAGTACACACCCTATGTCAAGGCAAACTGTCCTATAGCATGTGGGTTCTGTTCGGATGGTGGCAGCCCTGATTGTAAGGACAAAGAGCCTGACGACTGCCCGGGCTGGGCTAGTTCCGGGTATTGCGACAGCAACAACGAGTACCACGAGTATATGGTGGACAACTGTGCGAAGAGTTGCAAGGTGTGTGAGGATGGCGGCGGGGGTGGAGATGATTGTACTTACGACGCGGACACGAGCGATTACTGTGCGCAATGGAAGGATCAGGGGTACTGTGATTGGGCTGATTATCGGGACTATATGAAAGAGACCTGCAGTACCACTTGTAGGATCTGTATAAAACAGGAGGAAGCGGAGGAAGAGGAGGAGGAGCAGCAGCAAGGTAGCAGCTCTAACAACTGTGCTAGTGACAGCGATAGTAACTGTGCTGACTATGCTAATAAGGGATACTGCTCCCATTACAGCTACAAGGATTGGATGTCTCAGAATTGCCAGAGTTCTTGTAGCAGCGGGTGTAAGGGGGCGTGTGAGGATAAAAATCAACATTGTGGAAGCTGGGCCAGCACTGGGGAGTGCAACAGGAACCCATACTACATGAAGGTAAAAACATTTAAATTAACTAATTAATTATGTCATTAAACGTCACATCTATCACTGTTACAAGCTGATCTATAGATCTATTTATAGATATGTCCATTGTTTTCTAGAACTACAACCCCCCTGCAGGTTAACTGTCGGGCGAGTTGTAACTATTGTACCCGCACCACCTCCTCCAGCTCCAGTAGTTCCAGCTCCTCCTCATGTAACGATTACAATAGCTACTGTTCCAGTTGGTACAGTTCGGGTTACTGCTACTCTTCCAGCACCTACTACCAGTACATGCAGACTAACTGCCCCAAAACGTGCGGTTTCTGCAGTGGTGGTGGTGGTGGAACTGGTGGTGGAACGTCCACTAGTTGCAATGACTACCACCAACACTGCGCCTCCTGGGCCCAGGCTGGGTACTGCAGCAGCAACGCCGGTTACATGACACCTAATTGTCCTAAAAGTTGCAACAGATGCAGTGGAGGAGGAGGAGGAGGAGGAGTTGTGGTGTCGAGCTGCTCCGATCATGCGAGTTATGCTAGCCAATGCTATGGCTGGTATTATAGTGGCCAGTGCAGTGCCAATTATGGCTTTATGAGTGTCTACTGCAAAAAGACCTGTGGATTATGTTAGATGAAGGCGAGCTAGAGACTTGTAGCGCCTTGAAATGAAAGGTATCATACTCTGGACTTATCTGTCAGTGCGATGCCTGACCACTCTCATACTCTGTATTGAACTTCTGATTTCTGTGGCAGAACGAATGAAATTTTTATGATTTTACACCTTTATCACATTATATTTCTTAAAAACCCTTTATGAACTGAGTTTTAGGTCTCATGTGGTCACCCATATGGCCACTAAAATGCAATTAAACCGAACATACATAGTTATATTTCTCAGCTAATATTTCTTTCTCTTCCCATTCTCGGCTAGCACTGCAGCTGTGGTTAATTTTGACCGGGAAGTAAAGGTATCCCTCACATATTGTGATTTGATCCTCATTTGGAATTTGAGGGATGGAATTTTCGTACATATCATACATAGTCCTTTGTATTATGTAAACCCGCTTGATTACACTATATTAGCCTTGGTAAATAGGTACACGCAATGCTCTCAAATCTCACAGGAGCTGAAGTCTCGTCTCTATTATAAGTTGGAGATGAACTTCAAGAAGTGGCCGACAGACTGCTGTAAAGCTGTTGCTCACACTTTTGGAACTTCCAGTGGAAGTTTTTTTTTTTTTTTTTTCGTATCTTCTCCGCATCCATAGTTTTGCAAGGAGTTAACCTTTGTTTCTGTATCTCAAGGGCTGCCTTACAAAACATGAATTCACCGCGCCCCATCTTGCCCTCTGTCTTTTCGACACGAACGCTGCACAGCCCTGCTCTCTCCGTCACATGAGTATAGACTGCTAATTGAATATCAACATTGATGGTTGCTCTTCAATCAAGAGTCGCACGAGAGAGCAGCGTGGTTGTACAGCTAGACAACATGGTTTGGGATGGCATTAGTTCCGACGGCACAACCTTATACAGCGCTTGGCCAGCGCGGGGTGAACCTGCCAGGGCCGTCCCGACCACTCTCTTTTTTCAGAAAGAGCCTAAAATTTACGAGCTACAATTGGTAATTTGGGTCGGGACTGCACCCTAGCAAGTGTAGTTGATAGAAGTAGGGAGAGAGAGAGAGAGAGAGAGAGAGAGAGAGAGAGAGAGAGAGAGAGAGAGAGTGAGAGAGAGAGAGAGAGAAAGAGGGAGAACGGATAAAATCAGTGGAAGTTTGTTAATATTTTCGAATGACGTTTAACATGCCAGTCCCCAAAATTACCACTCCAGTTGCCATGACAACCCAATGGGTGCGCTAGTCATATATGTAGCAATAAAATTTGTATGGGGTGCAGCTGTATAGTCGGGGGGGGGGGGGATCAACATTTAACTGCGTGACACTCATGCCAGTTAGGGTGGGTGGGTGTACGAGGGGTCCGGCAGTTATTATTATAAGTTGTACACTTAACTGGCTAAAAATAGGGGGTCTAGGGGTGTTTAAATTTAAATTTAAATAACTGCTCTAAATGGCCGATTTTTTGAAGTTTTCAACCCCCTTTTTCACGCGCTCGTTATTTTTTGCGCGCCTATCACATGTGTGTGGCGAATATTTTTTACGCATGCCACTCTAAGTGTCTCATACTAACCAATTCGGAATTCGGATCCGTTACCTAAACTGGTCTGTATTGTTCTTAGTTGATGGCAGTTGATTTTAGACACAATATATATGACTGGTATCGCCCTGCTGCTGTGCGCGGGCATATCAACTAACTACTATTAGATAGTAGTGGTGCTAAAGCTGAAGTCTAAAGGATTGTTTCTATTCGGTTTGAGTACTATATAAGTGATTGTGAAACAGTAGTATTGAGTACTTATGTGCCTCGCCCGGCTAATCTAGTGAATCTCCTTGCTGTACAGCTTGTTAAACAAGGAAGTGAAACTAGAGGGTTCTGTACAGAGTTTCTCTTTACTATTCACATCATTTACATTCTAAAAATATGATGACTGGTATCGCCCTGCTGCTGTGCGCGGGCATATCAACTAACTACTATTAGATAGTAGTGGTACTAAAGCTGAAGTCTAAAGGATTGTTTCTATTCGGTTTGAGTACTATATAAGTGATTGTGAAACAGTAGTATTGAGTACTTATGTGCCTCGCCCGGCTAATCTAGTGAATCTCCTTGCTGTACAGCTTGTTAAACAAGGAAGTGAAACTAGAGGGTTCTGTACAGAGTTTCTCTTTACTATTCACATCATTTACATTCTAAAAATATGATGACTGGTATCGCCCTGCTGCTGTGCGCGGGCATATCAACTAACTACTATTAGATAGTAGTGGTACTAAAGCTGAAGTCTAAAGGATTGTTTCTATTCGGTTTGAGTACTATATAAGTGATTGTGAAACAGTAGTATTGAGTACTTATGTGCCTCGCCCGGCTAATCTAGTGAATCTCCTTGCTGTACAGCTTGTTAAACAAGGAAGTGAAACTAGAGGGTTCTGTACAGAGTTTCTCTTTACTATTCACATCATTTACATTCTAAAAATATAAGTCTCTCCGTGTCTTTCGTGCTATTTTTAGCTCCCTTTTAGCTAGATTTGGGGGGTGGGTCTACATTTTCAGATGTGCAGTGGCGGCAGTTAAATGTGGGACTTAAGTGCAAAATATGTGGGGGGTGGTGGGTGTCAAAAATTTTTTGAAAATTTGGCAGTTATCGGCATGAGTGTCATGCAGTTAAGTGTTGATCCCCCCCCCCCCCCCCCCCCCCCGGTATAGTCACTATACCGTGTACTATCATCGTGTCGTCATAACATGATGATCTCTCTACAATATAGTGAAGGAAGAGAGAATTAAAAAAGTGAGGATGTTAGGTGCAGTGATCTCTGCAGTAGTATGACCTCACAACTTGCTGCAACAGATTCAATTGCTGCATGTCTACTGACAGATCACAGTGGAAAATGTGGGCGAGGGTGTTGCCTCTAAGATACCCCTCATTTTAGGATCCTCTATAACAATGATCCTCTGCAATGATTTTTTGATCGCATGGGGTTCTGATCCTCGAGGTAGGTTCAATTGAGCGTACGCCGCATCCATTTTGAAACAGTTTTCAAAACATTGCACGGTCACGTGATCATCACGTGACAAGTGACGTCATCTTCAGCATGCACTTGCGAGTAGCCGCCGGTGAGAGAGAGAGAGAGAGAGACAGAGAGAGAGAGAGAGAGAGAGAGGGGACATGATTCTAACATGAGTGCAATTACCTCAAACAGATGCCGCTCAAGGGACTGGCCACGTGATGTTTAGGAGACTATCTGGTTGGACGATGTTTCAGATGACAAGCTTCACGATTGGATCCCATCCGCGTCTGTCTCTCTCTCTCTCTCTCTCTCTCTCTCCCTCTCTCTCTCTCTCTCTCTCTCTCTCTCTCTCTCTCTCTCTCTCTCTCTCTCACTCTCTCTCTCCCTCCCTCTACATCTTTCTCCATCCGTCTCTCCCTCTTTTTCTATCTCTCCCCCTCTTTCTCCATCCATATCTTTCTATCTCTTTCTCTCCTCCTCTCTCTCTCTCTCACTCTTTCTCCATCTATCTCTCTCTATTTCTCTCTGCTTGCACCTCTATTCATAGCAAGCTCCAACAGCTGAAAGACAGAGAGAAGAGAAAAGAGGAATGAAAGACTTAGTAAGAAAGATATATTTCTCTCTCTCTCTCTCTCTCTCTCTCTCTCTCTCTCTCTCTATCTATCTCTCTCCCCCTCTCTCTCCCTCAGCGTGCTTGTCGTGTATGTTTTGTGTACAAGTAGTAGTGGTGTACCCCCGAGGAGACAGTGATCATGCTAAGCCTGCTTCCTCCCACTTTTGACCGCAAAAACCGCCCTGCTGCTGCTGCTGCTACGCTCCATTGATCATATAACAAGGTATATATGCTAGACGAGAGAAGAGAGAGAGAGAGAGAGAGAGAGAGAGAGAGAGAGAGAGAGAGAGAAAGAGAGACATTCCTAAATAGTGAGCATATCTTTGTATGACTAAGATCCGCCGCCCAGTGGCTTTTTATAGCGAATGGGCGAATCCCATTCGCAGCGAGAAATTTGACTGACAGCAGAAAAATAGAGAGAAAAATCCCTGTTTTGCTTGCTAATGCTGCTCTCACACCTCATTAGTGCTCTTATGTGATCGTTACATGTTTAGAGAGCCACAATTGCTAGAAACGGGCGCAGATTTCGATTAGAGATCCCAATTGTTAGCAGTTATTCCCGCCGCGCCAGCGGAATTACAGCGGAATGGGAGAAGAACGAGAGCAGAACGACTGCTGCCACAGCAGCAGCGACAGCGGAATGGGATCTAATCGAGTTCTGTGACATGCGATTCGCAGCGAGATTTTTCTAAAAAGCCACTGGGATCCGCCGACTCACAATTTAACATTTTGTCTTATGTCGCCCATGCTGAGTAAAAAAGCGGAAGATGGTCAAGGCTCATTGGGTCCGCGTTGATGGCGCTGATGTTGAGTGTTATAGTGTTTCTGTTTAAAGTGTTCTGTTGAATAGTTTCTTCAGTCAAGCAGACTGTAGATCAGTTGTGCTTATGTATATTCCGGTTGATGTTTTAGAAACTATTCATTGTATTGCTCTGACAACCTCAAACTTCCCAGTTTGGTATAATGACGTTCAAAAGCCAGGCCCGACCGGGACTTCTCGGGCGGCGTCCCTCGACCCAAAATAATCTTCTCCGCACCCTGATACCTCCCCCAGTTCCCCATCCCGCTGATCGGGGAGGGGGAGGATTCTGCGGGATGGTCATCACTCAACTCCAAACTCCATCCCTCAAACCGATAACCAAGCCACGAACTGCACCCATTCGGTATCCAAAACTGAAACCAAAGAGCAAACCAAGGGCAGTTCGACAGCTGAAGAGACCCCCGACTCCCCCAGTAGGTGCAGGAGATGTTTTAACTTCCAAGGAGTTAGTTTTTTAAGTTGTTTCTTTCAGTATTTGTCTAGTAATCTTCCAGCTTGGCAATGAAATTACCCTCCATTGCGAGCTCCCGGAGCGTAATAAGAGTGACTTCGTTACCAATCTTCCAGCCTTATGCCCCTTTTTCACCCCTCTGAACCCACCCCTCTGAACCCTCCTTCCGTCCCTTTGACCCCTCATCTTCCCCCTGCCCCTCTTCCCCCTGCCCCTCGTCCCCCACCCCTACCACAGGTTCTGTTACCGTGTCAGCTTGTTACCAGGAACCAGAATCAGAAGTGCCTGATGAAGCGTGTCGGGCATGCCTCATGATCCTCGAGTATGGGCTGTCCGAGAGCGATGCTGATAGCTTGCAGCCCTGTTTCGATGGGCACAGTGATCAGAAGGATGAGGAGGATGATTATAGGGACGAGCTGGTCATGGAGACTGTTACACCCATGATGAATCTAGACGGGTATGAAGGTAAGACTGTTACACCCATGATGAATCTAGACGGGTATGAAGGTAAGACTGTTACACCCATGATGAATCTAGACGGGTATGAAGGTAAGACTGTTACACCCATGATGAATCTAGACGGGGATGAAGGTAAGACTGTTACACCCATGATGAATCTAGACGGGTATGAAGGTAAGACTGTTACACCCATGATGAATCTAGACGGGTATGACGGTAAGACTGTTACACCCATGATGAATCTAGACGGGGATGAAGGTAAGACTGTTACACCCATGATGAATCTAGACGGGTATGAAGGTAAGACTGTTACACCCATGATGAATCTAGACAGGTATGAAGGTAAGACTGTTACACCCATGATGAATCTACTTCTAGTTCCCGTCCTTCTATCTGACCTACCTTACTCTCCAAAATTAAGAACAAGCTTTTAAGCAACCCAAAATTAAAATATAGGAAAATTAAGGGTCCTCTTATTACTAACTCTAAAATTAAGCAAAATTAAGCAATCCTGGAGGGTGCAGATCACGAATTAAGAAACCTGTTATTAAGCAAACTTTTATTAGGGAAATCCTACAGAGAGAGTGTTTGGGAAGAGTCACGTGATATACATCACGTGACTCTTTCCAGCCAATAGCGCGCGAGTGTAAGATGTAGAAGGGGGAGTCTTGGTTACGAAGTCACCCCTATTATTGCTAGGGCAGAGGGGGAATTTCATTACCAAGGGGGAGTCATGGTTGTGTTGCAAAGCATCGAGATAAAAAGCAATCTCGGGCATGACTAAAGATTAAGAATTGAGAAAAATTAAAATGCATGAAACTCCATTTTCTGACTACAGTATGTCTGTCTATCTGTCAGTCTATCGGTCTATCTGTCTTGCTCTTCTTTGTGTTGAAAGACAGAGGTAAATCTTAGAAAGAGAGAGGGAGAGAACGGGAGAGAGAGAGAGAGAGAGAGAGAGAGAGAGAGAGAGAGAGAGAGAGAGAGAGAGAGAGAGAGAGGGCGAGAGAGAGAGAGAGAGAGAGAGAGAGAGAGAGAGAGAGAGAGAGAGAGAGAAATGGATGACACCCCTGTCTGTCTATCTATCCGTCCCTCCTTCATCTCTATCTGTCTCAGATCCAGTGGAACTAGGAAGATGGATAGCGAGACAGATAGAGATGAAGGAGAGACGGATAGATGGACAGACAGGGGTGAATGTGGAACTTCCACATTCATTTCAAGACATCTCCTTCATTCCTCATCCCTCTTACCTCTATCTATCGCTACGTCTATCTCTCTTTGTCCCCCTTGTACATTCCGATATTTATAGACCGAAATGAAGTGAGACTATCTAAAGTTTACAAGTTTGCGTTATGGGATAAGACAGAAAGAAAGGTACCTAATATTACATCATTAATCGATCCTAGTTCCATTATCACACTCTTGATAGGGTTGAGTTGCGTTCAGTTGAGTTCTGAAGCCCCCTCGGCCCTCGGTGATGCCCAGTCGACTACTCCGCACTGACCGGGAGTAGTACTCCCGGTCAGTGCGCTAATTGCGGTTATCAATGTATCTCTCTTGAAAGAGAAAGAGAATGAGAAAGAGGAGAGATATAGCACTCTAAAACGAGGCTCCGAATTGACCTCGAAATCGAAATGACCCCACAATGACCCCGAATTAACTCCGAATTGACCCGGACGGTCCTATTTATTGATCGATGCTCTGTCTATCTCTCTGAGCTGTGTCCTCTCTCTCTCTCTCTCTCTCTCTCTCTCCCTACCCCCCCCCCCCCTCACTCACCCTTCCTCTCTCTCTCTCTCTCCCTCCCTCTCTCGGCCCTTAAACCCGAACCGGCCCTTATAATAGCTGTCAATAGGGAGGGGTACTCGAGTTCTCCCTATCAGTGATAGTGAGAACTGAGTACCCCTGAGATAGGCTAGCACACAAGAATGTGATAACGAAACAAGCATCGATTGATGATGATGTACTATACCTTTCATTCTTTCTGTCTTATCGCATAATTCGTTGATGATACACACTTTCAAACTTTCTCAGTCTACACTATACTATCACAGTTATTCTTTCTAATATCACGTGATCTTACTACAGTTTACTTCATATCGGACTGTAGTACAAGGAAAGAAAGAGATATTATAAAAGAATAAGGATAAGGAATTAAGAAGTTAAACAGACAGGACGACCGATTGAGATCAGAGATGACTGATGAGTAAGACAAGAGACAGATGAAGAGACTGAGAGACAGATAGACAGTAGACAGAAAGTGGTGTCATCCATTTTCTCTCTCTCTCTCTCTCTCTCTCTCTCTCTCTCTCTCTCTCTCTCTCTCTCTCTCCCTTTCTCTTTCTTTTTAGCTCTATCTATCTCCCTCCATCTCTTCTTCTTTCTTTTTCTTCCCCACTCATTCTAACCTTTGGAGAAAGGGAGAGAGACGGTTGGGGCGAGGGGATTCAATGTGACCGAGGGATCAGGATAATGGTGAGAATTGAGAAAGTCTCGTTATAAACCCCCCTTCCTGCCAGCGCTGAGAACCGCACGTGCCAGAACGCCGCGCATGGTAGCCTTATCTCTAGATTGCAACACAAACTCTCTCTGAGTCTTATCACGTGATGTATCACGTGATGTTGCTTAATAACAGGTTTCTTAAATTTGGCTGCTCTTATTTTCGAGTTGCTTAATTTGCCGTAATTTTTGTTTGCTTAATTTCAGATTTCGAATTTTAGTGTTTTTGATTTAAGATTGCTTAATAGAAGATATTTTAATTATAGTTTGCTACATTATCTGGATCTTAATTTTGGAGAGTAAGGTATATTTTCAACTTTATTATTATAAATGATAAAATCATCTCCTGTTTCTACCTCTACCTTTCTTTTCTTGTCTTCTCGAATATGGTTTGCATGGTCTGCAATTGCAATGAATTCTTCTTTAAAACTTCTTGTCTGGCTCTTCCGGTCTTTCAATTGATCTAGGTGATTTAGCAGGTGTATTACCAAGTTGGTACACCTGGATGCGAATGTTGGTAATACCAACATTCGCATCCATTAACTGCAAGCTTTCCATATTCTCCTCCATCGTTTTTTGACGTGTGCTACTATTATCACTCCTTATTATTTTGAGTTGTTCCGCAGATAGTTCTTTGTATAACTGCGACAGAAGTTTGTATTTGTCAGTCATATATTTGTACTGCTTATTTAGATGGTTCATATTATGCTCAATCAACTTTTCACACTGATGACACACCTTACTTTTTGATGGCACAAAGTTACACGTAACTCTCAGATTTTCCACTTGATATTGGTTGTATTCCATTTCCGGTTGATATAGATCTTTTTCCATTTTCGTAACATGATCCCCTGAACTACGTCTCTTCTCCTTTCCTCTTGAATCAGGTTGCCTTTTATAATCCATCGCTTTTAAAAGGTTTTTGTGTTAGTATTTACAACTTTTAGGCACGTTTCTGCTTCAGAGTTCTACTTATAATTTTGTAATCATATCATTCTCCCTTTTTCTAGAATAATTTACATGTCCTATTAGACTTATCTGCTTTCTTTATTCAGCTCTCTCTCTGTATCTCTCTCTCTCTCTCTCTCTCTCTCTCTCTCTCTCTCTCTCTCTCTCTGTATCTCTCTCTCTCTCTCTCTCTCTCTCTCTCTCTCTCTTTCTCTCTTGAAATAATACCATCTCTATGCTTAATATTTACACCACAATTACCGTCATCTCTCATCATACTCGCCCTTAATGAGCAGCTTCAATTAGTTTACAATTACAATACCCAAGCCACGTGAGCATTTCCTGCCTAACTATGCCTTTCATTCGCCAACACATCTCATTTAGCTCACTAAATGCTGGGAAAATGAACATATATGAGAGCAATCGTGCCTTGAGGTAACACAGTTGCCACTACACGTTATCCCTTCCGCTTGAAATTATTGAGATGATCCTCCTATTTTTAAACGGGGGTTCGCTATTGGTTGTCAGCCAAGTCAATCATCGTCTGAGGGAGTTTATTCTTGGAGACAGGACTTGTCTGGCAAAAAGATGCGGCCTAAGGATTTCACGGACAGCATGGTTACAGTTAAAGGGGGTTTCTACCATCGATGACTTTCGTTCTCTTGAGGCCCTACTTCAGTACTTCAGGGTGACGCTGCTGCTGATACCATGGATGGTGGCCCCTTGAGTGTGACGAATCACACTTCCTTGCAGATTGTATATGAAGGATCGCACACATCGAAAAATGGGACTGCCAGGAGTGTGGCCAGTTTAAAGACTGCGTGGGGATGATTTGCCGGGATTGTCAAAGAGAAAGAACTACAGCCCTGACGCCAGTAATAACATCGAGGCGCTGGGGGATGTATCTCACTGGACTCTGGGCGATGTTCACGAATAAAATAAATAGGAAACTGCTAATAAGATTAGGAGTCTCACTAGGTTTAAACCATCAAGAGGTGACCAAGTGGAGTCACCATACTAGGTATTACATGAAGAGAGAGAAATATGAGGAGAACCCTGAGCAGATACAATTGCACCAGGAATACATAAAATTACATAATAAAGAAAAATTAAAACGCATTGTTCGACCTAAGAAATGTAGACAATGTATATATATGAGCATTAATTCTACCACGTGTGAAACGGAAAGAGTTGTGTGTAACTTGAATGAGTG
This sequence comes from Hormiphora californensis, assembly GCA_020137815.1. Taxonomy (NCBI): domain Eukaryota; kingdom Metazoa; phylum Ctenophora; class Tentaculata; order Cydippida; family Pleurobrachiidae; genus Hormiphora; species Hormiphora californensis. Next base: position 7,559,421 of record CM035357.1, read on the forward strand.
AATGACCAATTTCTTGTATTTGATGTTTCAAATATGTTGGAGAATCCGAAAATATTAAATTTTCAACTATAGCTCAAAACGATTTTGTGTGTGTTATTTAAGTAAATTGACTATAAAATGTTATTCAACCTATTGATTTATTTTAAGCTTTGCATTTCCATAAATTGAACCACTTGTCATTTGTTTACTACTATAAAAGGGCCAATATTGCTTTCACTGCTGCCTATGTGATGAGATCTCTAATTTCAACTTCTACCCTTTCAGGAACACACAGTCTTTCTCGGGATTTGCATCATCCTCTGGTCCTCTCTTAAAGATCTGTATCATTCTCTAACCAATGCTTGGGAATTTCGAATTGACTGGATATAAGGTGTTGTCGCCCAGAATCAAGTCCATCTTTCCGTGGCTCGCAGCCAGAAAGTCTTTGTGCCAAAATCAACACCCTTTACCGTACCTCCTGTGCCCTGATGAGGATCAATGATTGAGAAGGTGACAACCAGATCTCGTTCTATGCATACTTTGTCAGGCTAATGCTCTGACAGTGTCTATACTGCAAACTGTATTGACTCTCTTCATGTGTTATTAACCAGAACCGGATCTCCTTCATCTTGAACCTCATACTTCCTGGTACTGGGTTTACTATCGCTATCCATAAATTGCCTTGAGCCTCCCCTTCTATAGAAGATTTGCCAGGGGCAGTCGTCGGAAGAATGCAATGGGACTCTTCAGTAGCGAAGGCTGTAGAGGCCAGGTAATGCTAGTTTCTTTCCCACAAAACAGTCTTTGATCGATATCACGGCCATAATAGTAAATAGATGAACTCCATCCTTGCACTTGAAGAAGTTGTCAAAGTCACATGCGTTGCCCATCTCCGTTCTTCACCTCTTCTCGAAAACCTTCGACTTAGCGCCACCAAGATTCTAAATGCAAGCGTTGTTATTCTGGCTTTGAAATTATGCTGAAGGATGAAACTTCCTGGACCAGCTTTTAAGAATTCAGAGTGGCCCTGTAGTAATGAGTGGGTGCCGATGTACATAGATTTAAGTATACCCAAGGGGTGAATTTCTAAAAAATATCCTAAACACTAAACTATCCTATCAAATTTACTGAAAGTATCCTGTGCATATTGAATTTTCTCACACTGTAAAGATATTATATGCCCTTTTATTTATTACTAACTGGTACTCTATCAATGTCAACAATCAACATATCTGTTTTTGGCACAACCTTTATTAGGATATTTAAAATCAATTTTTCAGTGATTTACTGTAAGCCACAATTTTTTGTTATTCAAGAATTTTCAGACTCAAAGTTTATTACTATTCCAGATTCCAGACTCAAAGTTCATTACTATGACAAATTTCAAATCCAAATGTCATTACTATTTCAACTTTCGATCGAGCAAATAAGCACTGATTTTGACTGATTACTAATTATGTGGTAAAGAAAAGTTCCAACACCGAAGCCACCATGTTGCAATGCTAGGTTTTACGGGGTTAAGCGGGGTTTTAACGGTTAGCATTGGCTCACTACAGTCACAAAGACAATAGCGGTGTTTCCAGTTTCGTGCATGGGGAGAGGGGAGGGTATCTACTATCTAGACACACATATCTCTAGGCTACTTCGGTTTCAACATATAGGTACTGTGAGACCCATCATGCACATATTCAAACTGCGTACATATTATATGTTTTTGTAGGAGCTTTCAACTCTACTTTTTTAGATCACATATGGTGACAGCGGTTTCTGGGGGGGGGGGGGATGGGGGTCAATGAAGATGAAGATTAAATTGTGATTGACAGAAGATGTGCATTACCACTTTTACAGCTCAAGAAATGAACCAAATTGAGAGCAAGGTGTTTCTATTAATCTTGTCATTTTCTTATGCTGAACAGATTTGATATAGTGTATAGGAGAAGGTGGGTTCAATCTACCTAACGACACTAGATTAGATTTAGTTCCATGTAGCTGTCTCCATCTTGTAGGATTCTAAAGAACACTGTTCAGAATCATATATGCTTTGAGTTTGTCCAAAAGGCCAATGCTCTGACCGCGGTTCTTGCACGCTTGAAAAAAATGAGAATAGGGTCACCTGCCAATGCTCTAACAGTCCTGAACTTAACGGGTCGATGGTAGAGCTGCAAATTCGAGTTGTTCATAGTGGCACTACATGCCAGGCGGCTCAACTGCCAATGACTGGAAAGGTCTTTTGTGATCTAGTATGATGACGTAACTCGCAGCTGTAAAAGCGATAGTGTGTTACGGAATCTTCTGCTGCCAAAGCTGAGGGAAGATCATGAAATACCCCCTGGGAGGGAGTATAGAGAGACACAAAAAGATAGAGAGAGATAGTGAGAGAGAGATAGTGAGAGAGAGAGAGAGAGAGAGAGAGATAGTGAGAGAGATAGTGAGAGAGAATCGGTTGTTCGTTGCAGTGTGTCTGATGGTTCAAAATGAGCAGCACTGTGCAGCTTGTCCGATTTGTAGCCATACTGACAAGCTCTGTTATACTTATCCTCCTCGAGCAACTCCACATTTCTGATCTTTAATATTGATTTTTAGCAGAATTTTTACATGTCCCTTGTTGAAAATAACTCATGGGGGTCAGTGATCCGGGCATTTCTACCGTCTACAGCTGCACTCAGGTTGCTGCCTTCTATCACCCTACTTCCTAATATCTCAGGTTAGCAATTAAAATGACAAATTTAGACTCTGTATTACTATAGATCTGGTCTGTTCAGTGTTCACCATGTCCCCCAAAACAGAAATTAAGTTTCCGCGTGACAACTGGAAATGTTCCTAATATTTTTCATAGTTTTCTGATGATGAAACGATGGCAGCTTATCATTTATATTCATAGTTTTCATATCTTTGCATATTATGCCCGATACAAATGTGGGATGGCAAGCTGTGAGATTTTTCACTGATTAAAGTATAGTCTGCTGCAGCAGTAGAGCCATTTCATATCTTTCTCTGCCTCTCTCTATCTCTCTCTTTCTCTCTCCATCCGTCTTCAACCGTTCCTCTCTCACCATCCTTCTCTCCCTGCACAATGTACAGCTTCTCTTTTTGCTTTTGTGTGTTGTATAATATATGTCTCGTCGTGGTATGTCATGCATATATAATGTGACACACACTTTGGAAGCAATTTGTTGAAATTGAAAACGCGTAAAAAACTGTTGGAGTGAGGCTTTGGTTTTCTGCACTAACTCGGTTTCCGGAGCGGACAAGATGGTGACTTTCACAGTCAGTAAGTAGAGTTCAGTTAGTAGATGCTTCTGACAAAGTTTTATATTGAAAAGTAACAGTTAAATGTACATGACGCCGCAAAGTTACCGACGGTAAGATGAAAGCTGGTGGTTCTGCGGACCCTAATTCACATAGGTCTCAGTAACCGAATCACAGCTACTGCTCACTGTTCAGTAATTGGAGCGTGCTCCCTTTTGGGTGATACGTCACGCTTCTAGAGAGAGAGAGGGAGAGAGAGCATACAGATAGAATTTGGGAGGACATTTGGGAGGGGTTTCTGATCTGTTCCCAGTACCCCTCTTCTGTTTATTTTTGTGTTACTACAGCTCCCAGTTAGGAACCGGCGATAATATCGAATCGAATCGAAAGATCGAGAGATCGGATCGGATCGAATCGAATCGAGCCCAAAGATCGAATCGAGATCGAATCGAGATTTTTTGAGCGCCCAAAGATCGAATCGAGATCGAATCGAGATTTTTGAACCCTTTAAGATCGAATCGAGATCGAATCGAAATTTTTTGAACACTCAAAGATCGAATCGAAATCGAATCGAAAGTTTTTGAACCCCAAAAGATCGAATCGAGATCGAATCGAAAGTTTTTTATCACCCAAAGATCGAATCGAGATCGAATCGATATTTTTTGAACCCCGAAAAATCGAATCGAGATCGAATCGATATTTTTTGATCCCCCAAAGATCGAATCGAGATCGAATCGAAAAATTTTGATCGGTCACCCAAAGATCGAATTGGGATCGAGAAGAAAATATCAAGAATCTTCTGTTCCTAGCCAGTAGAAACCGGTGATATTATAGGATCGAATCGAAGGATCGAAAGATCGAATCGAATCGAGATCGAATCGAAAGTTTTTGAACGCAGAAAGATCGAATCGAGATCGAATCGATATTTTTTGATCCCCCAAAGATCGAATCGAGATCGAATCGAAATTTTTTGAAAACCGAAAGATCGAATCGAGATCGAATCGAGATTTTTCGAACCCTCAAAGATCGAATCGAGATCGAATCGAGATTTTTTGAAAACCGAAAGATCGAATCGAGATCGAATCGAAAGTTTTTGAACCCTCAAAGATCGAATCGAGATCGAATCGAAATTTTTTGAACGCTCAAAGATCGAATCGAGATCGAATCGAAAGTTTTTGAACCCCAAAAGATCGAATCGAGATCGAATCGAAAAATTTTGGTCGTCCAAAAAAAGATCGAGATCGAATCGAGAAAAAAATATCCGGTATCGCCGGTTCCTACTCCCAGTGCAGTTTGTGTGTCTGATGGTAGTGTATTCGGAGTGGCGAAAACGCCAAACCTTTCACGGTAAGTACCTCAGCATGGCAAAGCGTGTGATACAGTCGGACCTCGATTTACCAGCCCCTCGATTTCCCAGAGCCTCGATTTACCGGGAGCATAAACTTCCTCTGGTATAGAGATCGGTATTCACCTCGATTTACTGGGCAAAACTCTACCCCCGAGCATCCCGGTAAATCGGAGTCCGACTGTATCTTATCTGATAATATAACTGTATCATGTGCAGATCGACTTTTTATTTGCATCACGTGATCAGAAAACAAATCGAGGCAGTCTATTTTTTGAAAGATATAACCGCCGATTGAACTTCACCGTGTCTGAGAATGTGTGGGTGTGTTTCAGAACAATGCTTGCTAGTAGGAGGGGGCTTGTTACGTATCTATTCTGGATCCTCTCCAAGAATCAGCAGTACCAGGTCCCTGTTAGTAACAGTACAGTGTTAGTACAGTGTAACAGGGACCTAGGACACCTTTAACAGTGTAACAGTAACACTACCTGTTCCTGTGTGATTCTTGTACTTTGTCAAGACTCAAGCTTTACATTCAGATATAAAATATGAGATCACCACTCACGCTCTTTATATAGGGGTAATATGTGTTACCATGGTGAATAAATGTCTCTAGGAACTCATATTTTCAACCCTAATTCTTATCGACCTCGCACTCTCACGCTGGTTTGTTGTGTCAAGCAGATTTATCTGTCTCCATTCCTTTGACCTATTATAATAGGACTGTATAATAGTAGCTGGATTGCTAGGTGCAAGAGTGTCCAGCAACAAGCGAGTTTCCACTTCCCTTAATCACACGTTCCGTCAATTGCTAACTAAGAAGAGAGAATGAGAGTGTGTGAGAGAGAGAGGATGAGAAAAGAGTGAGTGAGAGAGAATGGATCAACTGCAAGCTTTTTACTGTCCAGCATGCAGCCCATTCTAGCTGTCAGATTGTCAGAACTTGGAAAAGAGAGAGGAAGAGGAAGATAACAGAGTAATGAGAGGAGAGAAAGAGAGAGTCGACAATAATTCCGCCCTTGGCCCTTCAAGTACGCTTGTCCAGTGATTCACTCCATTTATCCGTTCCTTTTCTCTCTCTTTCTCGGCCTCTTTCTCTCTCTCTCTCTCTCTCTATCTCTCTCTCTCTCTCTCTCTCTCTCTCACACATCACTACTAGATCACGTGATAAACTTACCACAACATACAAGCGTTACAAGCACTGAGTTGAGAGAAAGAAAGATAGAGAGCGGGAGAGAGATAAGGAGATAGAGAACGAGAGAGATTGCTGAGAAAATGAGTCGAGAGAAAGAAAAGATAGAGAGAGGGGAATAGAAAGGGAGAGAGAGAGAGAGAGTTGAAAAATGAGTAAGAAAGAGAAGGTCCTGCTTGATGATTGTGCACTTGTTATTTAGCTACTACTCTCATTATTTCTCACAGTCTCATGTTGCTTCCAATTTGTTGGTGAGAAACACGTGTGTGTGGAGATTTGAACCTCGTTTGTATCTAAATTGGGTCCAGGTTTGGGTTAGGTATTCATGAGAAGGAACATTCGGGAACCTAATAGGGTCTCTGAACCGAGTAAGTTGATTTCTTGGCCTCAGATTGAACAGTTTTGGTTTTATTTAGATTAGAAAGTTTTGAATCAAACTGAACTATTTATTCAACTTGCACTTGTTTATTTCCGATCAGGGTTTTGCTTATTATTCTCAAGGTAATATATGGTGCCTTTTTTCAGAAAAGTTTGCTCGTGGTTCTGGCAAGTCTCTCTACTACACTCTCGCATCATCAACTGTCCTTGAAAAGACATCGAACAAGTGAGTGCAGTACCACAATTGATCAGCCACACCCTCTCATGTTCTCTTCTACCCCCTTCCCAAAAGAGAGGGGACCTCGTACCGAAACAGAGCAGCATGTGATCCACACAAATTTTGCTGATTCGTGTACGAACTTGTAGTGTATACTGGGCCTTGGGTCGTCCTTTGCTAGAACTACATCTTCTCCCATCATGTTTGGAACTCGAATTGTTAACTCTCGGGCCGAGAGTCTCGGCCGCTACTTTGGGGAGTTCCATGATCAATTATCGGTTATTTATAGATGCACCGACATCCCCGATATACTTTTCACTAAGTCGACTAATCTTTTGACCATATTATCCATGTAACTTGAGCTAAGTATCCTAGCTGTTCCTAAATTTGACAATAAGTAATCTTTTAACCATGTGTTATCCATGTAACTCGTTCATATCAGTGGGAGAGTATCCTAGCTGTTCCTAACGTAAATTCGACAAACAACTCCAATGTTCAGTGGGTGTACCCGGGAATTGGATAACGTGTTTCTCTCCGCTGCCAAATACGGGGATATCGATATCCTGTTGAGGACCCTAGAGAGACATAGTATCAACATTAATGTGAGGGATGAGACAAGTGGAGATACCGCTCTTATCTTAGCAGCCAGGGCTAATAACCCCAAGGTAGAGTCTTATTAATATCCTCCTGACACATTCTTTTGATTGATAACCCCAGTTGTAGTCAGACTCCGATTTACCCACTCTACCACTCTACGAAAACCTAATCATCTCCTAACCGCAAACTCCATTTATGTGTATTTTGCAGGTAGCAGAGGCTCTAGTAGAGCGTGGTGCGGATGTGACCATTCTAAACGAGGATGGGAAGGGTGCCCTAGATATGGGATCTAACTACATGAAGCTGGCGATGTTATCCAAGTACCCTAAGAACCCTGCCCACCACAGTGTAGCTGTGGTAAAGGCTGCCTGGCAGGGAGATTGGGAGTCACTCAAGAACCTCTTGGTATGTACCAGGCCTGTGCTTTCAGTCCTCTCAACCCCCAAGCAGTTGGGTTGAGAATAGCCGCATACCACGCTTTATCTTCAATACATTGTTCCATTAAATTAATACTCCTTCATAAAACAAAGTTTTACTCCTTTGTATAACAAAGTTTTACTCCTTTATAAAGCAATGTTTTACTCCTTCATATATTTCCAGGCAGTAACATCGCCCTACAAGTTGGTATCCCAAACATCAGAGGAAGGTCTCACCCCGTTACTAGTAGTTACCCGTGACGTCAATAATTTTGTGCGATGTGAGTTCTATTTTTAGCCCTATATTACGTTAGAGCTACAGAGCTATTGATTCTGAAGCTGACTCCCACGCAGATTATCAACTTTCAATCAGCACACATTATGTAATCAATTATCATTATCTTAGTTTAACTATTTCAATTATTCTCCCCCATAACAATAGTTTGTGCTATAACTTACATCCCATCTTTCTTTGCAGTACAAAACTCGGTGAAGCTAACATATGAACCTTTAAAAGTTATACAAGAGCTACTGCGACATAGAGCGTAAGTTAACACATACACACGTCACACAACGTTTTACATCATGATTCATCGAGTTTTTAAAAGTCTGCTTTTGTAGTTTTTATCTTCCGTATAATGCACATTTTCTCTGGTGACCTCATCTTAGCACGACAAGCAGATTGTACTATGTCATAATTCCTTCTCAGCCACACATGATAACCAATCGACATGTTATGTGAAACCAAAGTTTAGGAAAAATACTCTATTCGTCACCTAATTTGTGCCAGGGACAAACTTAGAACTTTACACCTAGTATCCTGAATCATCACTACCTAAAACCACACTTGTTTGTTTGTGTGTTATCACCACTGCTGCAGTCATTGCGCTGGCAAGGTGACGATAAAGACTGATATAACACCTGTGCTATTTCAGGGATGTTAATGCAGCTGATATAGAGGGTCACACTGCCCTGCATTTTGCCACTAGAGTCAATGCACAGAAGTTGTGTCGGGAGATCGTGAACCTGCTGCTCAGTTACAACCCGCTACTTAGTAAGTGCTGAACTGTACAATTAATATAGGGTCTCTACAGCTGTATCATGTGGGTCTCTACTGTATCAGGTGGGGGTCTCTACTGTATCATGTGGGGGTCTCGATACACCCTGGATAACCCATCTTCCAGCTATTAACATACCCTACCCCCCCTCCCCCCCTCCAGACCAGTTAGACAGGACGAACCTAGCTCCACTACACACTGCAGCGGGTAACGATAACGCCCATGTGGTATCAGCACTAGTGGCAGCTGGTGCAGACCCCAATCTACATGGTATCGGGGGAGCAACCCCTCTACACATTGGGGCTCAGCAAGACAGTGATGATATATGTAGGAGGTAACACAATTAATTATTAATTGGGAAAGGGTTTTCTACGCGGTAAATTGAGGTTATTCCAATGTTAAATTACATCATTGCTCTACAGGCTGGTTCTGAGTGGTGCAGATGTGAATGCCCTGGACAGAGCCGGCATGACGCCCCTTTGTGTTGCACGGACACCCAGGATACGGGAACTCATGAAATGTAGGTGAAGAGTAATTAATTCACTAATATTGTCAGTATATGTATATTAGCTGGGTGTGATGGGGAGGATGACCATTTTGTTGTGCTCCCTCCCAGTGAAGACTATAATAGCTAGGAGACTAAACGTGTGGAGGGAGTGACCCCTGTGGTGATCTCACGTGGTTCAGAATTTGATCAGGCATCACTCCCTCCACATTTCTCCGCCACGGACGGTGCCATCAGCCCTACACAGCTGATCCAGAGACTAAACGTGGTCACTATACATTCCTGATAGTAGCTATAGTTAATGGAGAAACTGCAGTCTGCATTCAATGTGATATTGTTAGGATAGTCTGAACTAATGGAGTCTACCAGAACAATATATTATTGAGGGTTATTGAGATGAGTAGGTCTGTCTACTTTACTGAGTCTATTATATAGTATCAACTGTTCTACAACAAATATTAAAGTCTACAGCTCTAATCAGTAATACGTCATGACGTGTGCATTATTTCCTCTTTACCGGCCCATATTAATTAATATCGCCCTCCTTTCAGCACTATCCCCCTTGACCCCTAAACCCTCTCCTCACCTCAGCGTTGTTCCTAAAGCTAGCCCAGGACAATGGTCTAGAGGTAAAGCTAGTATACGAGGAACTAGCGAACAAGAGAAGATTTAAGAGGTTACTGGATACTACCCCAGCTACCCCTGCTACAATGGTGGAGAGTCCAGTTCAGAGGGAGGAGATCATACCCCTACCTGACTACAAACACCTTCAAAAGAGACTTATTCTTGCGTGAGTTTTACTGTTTTACACCTACCACTACTATAAAATACACCTACCACTAGTAGTGGTCCACTACTATAAAATATCGGGTCGGTAGAGAGGGCCGCTTTTAAATTAGTGGGCTGGTCTACAGAGTCTGTTCGGAGAGGACAGTCTTTTGTGAGACGAATATAAAGTTGACGATAAAGTTGATGAAGTGCTGCGTAATTATCTAGTTGTGCAGTACTGGCTTCACCGTCTATTGCATAGCGTCTGGTATTTAGTTCTCTCTCTCTCTCTCTCTCTCTCTCTCTCTCTCTCTCTCTCTCTCCCTCTCTCTCGTGATGACTCACAGGGAAACCACACGTCGCATTCCAAAGAATCACCGTGTTAGTTAGGACAAGTTACTAAGAATGCGCGAACAAGTCGCTATGATTACCATCCCTAATCTGCCAAGTCTGAGGGGCGAGGTTCGGTATAACGTCTGTTTCCCAAGGGAGAGACGAACACAAGTGTTGTTTCCACTTTATAGATCATGCCGCTATGTTCTATTATTCCAAGGAGGGAAAGTTTTGAAAATCAGGACTTTTCTAGTTTGCACCAGACCCTTTTATATAGCCCAGTTCTTACTACCTACTTACGTAGTACCTACTAAAATATTATAGCAACATCAATAATACCAACAACACTGCAATTCTATATAATTCCCCAGGTCCCAGCCCCGGAAGCACGATTATAGCGGGAGTGCCAGGGTGCCAGCAGTATCCCCTGTTAAAAAGGAACCCCGGACAGTCACCCTGGACTTCCTCAACCGACCAAGAAAACCAAGTGTCCATGACAAACATATTGTCAGCTTGTAAGTATTGGTCTATAACGGACCTGCATGTGCTGTAAAGCTCGATATACAGGCCAAACGAATCAAGCAATTGCCTGATGTTTCTGAATAGAATCTCCTTTCTTCACCAACTTGATTCAGGACTATTCCAATGAAGCACGTGTGTCCCATATTTAATGCACGTTACAATGCCACATGAGGCGTGTTATTATCCAATAAACTCTAATGAGGTGTTATTATAAATGAACTGATAGCTGGGGTTGAAATATGCAGAATTACTAAAATTAACAGCAGTTTATCCTGCAATGCTTGTATGTGTTACCTAGACCCTAGTGTTATCAGTATACCGGCCCTATCAACACCCCCGCACATGTGTCATGTAGTGTTTTGGTACCATGGTACCAGGGTGGGGTAACGTGTCAGACACGTGTCGGGGGAAGAGTGATAGTGGCAAACTATTTGTTCTGAGAGTCGAGAGAGGAAAAGGGGGATAGATAGAGAGGCTGATAGTTAAGTAATCTGAATCCTCTGGAACATTTCCTCCCCTTCCAAGTTCCTCCTAAAACCTCACTGCCCCCTTCCAAGTTTCCCCTAAACCTCACTCTCCCATCCAGGTTTCCCAGAATCTCTGAGAAGCGAGGTAGCCACGCTTCAGTAGAGAACTTCAAGCGATCTACCCCAGTGGAGGTAGGGGTAATGCAGAGGAACACAACACGGTTCCGAGAAATAAACCATCGTCACGGAGTGTTCATTACACAGAAGCACTCGGTCAAGGGTGACAAATCGAAGAGTAGTACAAGGTAAGTTATACATGGAGTAACCCAGATAAATACATGTAGTGACCCACCAACAAACATATATTTTGTAATATTACATGCTTCTCGGTAGTTCATGGTAATAGTCAGTATCACAATTTCTCAATTGGTTATATACGCTGACAGTAAACTCCTTGATCCATGGATCTGTACATCTAGATCTGTGCTATTTAGCAGGCGTACCCTATTGCCATCCATGTTATACTCCAGTTTTTATCCTTGGCCTCCTGTGTACTGCTTGTTGCTTCCTTCGTGTACACGTAGACTCGGAAGGAAGTTGGGGTGATCATATAGGTTGCAGATCCTCCTTTGGGGCGGGGGAAATTGAGTTAGAATATGTTTTTTATAATATGTATCTCAGCTATTCACTATCTCTCTTTGACTCTATCTCCCTCAGTCTCTCTCCTCTCTCTCTCTCTCTCTCTCTCTCTCTCTCTCTCTCTCTCTCCCTCTCTCTCTCTCTCTCTCTCTCTCTCTCTCTCTCTACTGCAGAAATTGGAGCGCTGTGGGATTGGAGGTACCCTGCTAACTTGGCTGGAATGCTTTCTTTCGAACAGAACCCAAGTTGTGGTGGTCAATGGATGCCACTCCTCACAAGCAAGGGTGTTGTCCGGAGTACCACAGGGCACTGTACTGGCGGCACTCCTCTTTCTAATCTACATTAACGACTTACCAACGGTTACTCATTACAGTATGGCGAAGATGTTTGTTGATGACAGCAAAGTCCATAAAACAATCACCACTGAGGAGGACAGGTCCTTGCTCCTACAGGACATGAAAAGAATCGAGGAGTGGGCGGAACTGAACAGTATGAAGTTTAATGCTGAGAAGTTCCAGTTATTGCAGCACGGAAGTAACCTGGAACTTAAAAAACCCTACCAACTGAACCCACAGACTGAAGTGGAAGGATCTGAAGTGGTAAGGGATCTTGGTATAAATGTTGATGCGGGCCTATCTTGGAAGTCGCACATAACTGACATTACCAAGAAGGCCAGAAAAATGGCTTCATGGATACTAAGAACATTCCGCACCAGAGAACCGGATCATATGCTCCAACTCTACAAGTCCTACGTGAGACCTATTTTAGAGTATTGCTCACCACTATGGGATCCTCACCTCATCGGTGAAATTGAAAGAGTGGAAGCTGTCCAGAGATCTTTTACGTCAACTATCAAAGGTTGTGAGGATCTGGACTACTGGTCTCGCCTTAAAGCCTTGGGTCTTTGGTCGCTCCAAAGACGAAGAGAGAGGTTCAAAATCCTCACTATGTGGAAGATATGGAAGGGATTTTCCTAACCACGGGGATACAACTTTCCTCCTCTTTCCCCCCCCTCCCCCCTTTCTCTTCCCCCCCTCCTCCCCCCTTTTTGGGGAAAATTTTTTTTTTGGGGCCCCCGGGGGGGAGGGGGGGAAATTTCAACTTGGGGGAGTTTTTCTTTAAAACCGCCCTTTTTTGGGGGGTCTGGTCCCCCCCACAAGGGGGGTTTTTCCAAAAAGGGAGTATGGGGATTTTCTAACACTTAAATTTAACCCGTTTCTAAAGAGGGTGAAGGTTTGGGGGGAAGGGCCTAAAAAATCCCCCCAGGGGCCCCTTTTTCCCGAAAAAAAGGGGGAATTTGGGAACGAACAGAGGTTTTTTAAAGGGGTTTCCTTTTCCCGGAAGAACCTAAAAAAAACCCTAAACCAAACCCCAAAACTAAAGGGGGTCAAAAAGGGGGGCTTTAAATTTTTGGGCGGGCCTTCTTAAGGGCCCCAAATTTTTTTCCCCCCCCCCCCTTTTCTGCCCGCCCCCCCTCCATCCCCCCTCTCAATCCTATAAACTTTTGGTTTCCAATTCCTCCCTTTTTAAAAAAAAATCTTCCGGTCTTTTTCCCTTCGGTTTAATCCCTGGTCCCCCCTTCCCCCTTTTTTTGGTCCCCCAAAAGGGGGTTTTTCCCCTCCAGGAAAAAAAAGGGGTTGTCCAACCAGGTTTTAAAACTTCCTTTCCCTAGGCAAGGACGGAGGAGCTTAAACCCCATGAAGAATTAACTCTTCAAGGTATTCCTCCTTCCTCTTTTCAAACCTTCCCTGCTATCACAATCCCTGGTTCTGCCTATCCTCTTTCTAACTCCCACCCAAAAGATTCGCTTCACTAAAAACGTAATCCTGCTCCTCCCGGTCTGCCCCCTTAAGTCTCGCGCTCGCCCAAATTTTCGTTCCAAGGTTTCTCTCTCTCTCTCTCTCTCTCTTCATCTTCTTCCTTCCTCTCCCCCTTTCTCTCCTCTCTCCCCTTCTCCTCCTTCCCTCCCGTCTTCCATCTCTTATCCGGAAATGGTGACCATCTCCTTCAAGATTTGATACTACGTTGGGGGGAGCTACAAATTCACATGCGGTCATGTCAATGTCAGTTCTAATGCCATGTGTCGTGTAGTCAATCCAATTTGTGTCTCCCTTCCCTGAAATTAAATTAGAAATTCATTAATTAGTCATTAGCAGAAATTAATAAGATGACATTCAAGTGGAGACGTGTGGTTGCAGTGCGGTGCCATGAAGAATGAAGAAACAAGACAACAATCTGCCCCCGATTTACTAACCGGTAGTTCCTGAACAAGTTCTCAGACAAAGACTCCGTCCCTCTGTACCATCATTATCATTTACAAGCAGAATATCAGCGCTGACCAGCGCTATTGCCAGTAGAACAAGAGAAACAACTCGCAGCATTCTAGAAAATCAACTTATAGTTTCTCCGTTATATCTTCTCGGTTTATACTAGTTTTACAGCACGGCTAATGTTGTAAAAGCTCTTAAACGAATTCTATATAGCTATTTCGGTCAGGCCCCCGATTTACCGATCTTATGGTGGGAAGTGTAGCTTTGTGATTCAGGGCGAAGGCTAGATCATTGTTAACCCCTATATCGGGAGAACTTATTATCCGCCCGGTATATCGGGGTCTGACTGCAGTGCAGTACGGTGGTCGATGCCACCAGAGGTCATGGCTGGGGATCTGCCTCATTAGATTACAACTGGTTTGCTAGTTCCCGTAGAACTGGGGCGATCGGAAATCTAGGGATCCGTCTCTCTCTGATCTCTCTGATATCCCTCCCCCCTCTCACTTGTAACACAAATTTAATGTCAGTAGGTCGAAACCACCGCTCCCAAAACACACGTGCGGCTATGTTGAGAGGAGAAGTGGGAGTGCTAAGACAAGGAAATCAATCCTCAGTGACTGTACCTCATCTCAAAACAACAACAACACCACAGTAGAAACTACTGAACAGTGGCTACCAGGTAACTGATCTTACCATGGTTACCATGGTTACCATAGTTGGTTACCAAAGTTGGTTACCATAGTTACTTGGTTACCAAGTAACTATGCAATGGTAACTAAGTAAGGTCATAATCGGTTAACATATCATATGTTAACAAACTTTGTCTCAGGTGCACCCTATATTTTGGGAGAATCAGAAAACTCCCGTCCTACAAGTGCAGTAACGGGATCCTCCGCGTCCTCTGTGACTGCACGGGGTCATCTTACCCACCTGTTAAAGAGCATAATGGGAACCAGTGGCTTTGATGAGAACCTGGTGGATCGATATGTCTCACAGCAACGTAGGTGGAGTGAGACAGAGACAGAGACAGAGATTTAATTACTAAAACCTGCCCTGCTTACCCTCACCCCCTCCAGGTCCTGTTCGTGTTCGTGAAATGAACTTTGTTGATTTCCTCCTCCAAGACACAGACCAGGACCGGCTGAGCGAGGCTAGTACCCAGAACTACTCCTCTGAGTGCTCCTCCCTATCTGGTCTTGTATCCCCGACCACTACAGTGGCAGAGACAACTCCTGCAATGGTTAACCTACCCCAACTGGCAGCGAGGCCCCAGCCCCAGGCACCCAAACCAGGGGATCAAGATGTAGGGGGTGTGGAGCGGAAAAGAGCGGGGTCCATATCACGTGATCCACTTCTACTTAGGTCAGTACAGATAGTTCGTGTGTTTCACACGTGTATATACATGACACGTGTTGCAGCTCGTTAGGTGCGAGTTTACTGAACATCGGTAGTTAATTGTTGACACAGTCAATCAAAATTACAATTGATTAATTTCATCTTTACCCCTCAGGAAGGGTTCGAAGGAGTCGCTAAAAGATATCCCCATAGTGAATATCTCCTCTCCATTCTCCTCGCCATCTACAGAGAACCCACGGCTAACCTCTGGGAGGTCCTCCAAGGACAGCGCTTACGGCTCCATGGCAACACTACGGGGGTCTGCTGAGGAGGAACAACCCCCAAAACACATAACAGCCATTGTGGTACAGCAGGATGGGGCTGTGGTGGTGAACAGTAGAGATGAGGGGGAGGGGGAGGAGGAGGGGGTTACCCCAAGAGAGGAGGAGGAGGAGGAGGAGGAAGGGCAGACAATCACACCAACACCACCACACGAGGAGGATGCATCACCTGCAGTAGTTGAGGAGCTGGTAGAGCAGCCCCCTCCAGAGAAACCAATATTAGGTGTTAACAATATCGGGGTGCTAAAGGGATACAAAGTAAAGGCGTTGCAGAAACCACGGCCTGTTGCCACATCCCAGAATCAGCTTAAAACTGGTGGCAAAGTTGGGAAAGGGAAAAAGGGAGCACTCAAATTCAACCAAAAGTTGCCCCAGGTATGTGACCCGTGCTCCTTTCTATATGATTCTGTGCATATGATTCTGTGCATATGATTCAATATGATTATGTGTAATATGTGTATGTGATTGACACACTCCAACCAATTATGTGTGTATTTGTCCCTGTTATAGATCAAGGAGGAGAAGATAAGAAGAGATCATTCGGCACTGTCTCGACTTAAAAGGGCTGATAAGAGACATTTAAAAAGCGCAAAAAGTGGCTCTTCTGAGTCATCATCAGGTGTTACCAATACATCGGTGAGTACCACTGAACCATGGCTACCAATGGCACGAGTTTTCAATTCTGCCGGAAATGCCAATTTTCGCTTTCTGCCGATCTGAATCATGTCTCATCCTAAATCCTGTGTATAATACCGATCAATACGGGAAAAGCGAAACCCTAGTTTTGATCGTTGTTTTGAAACTTGTAACGCTAAGTTAGAATCTTTGGAAAGTATTTGTAGGGTATCCCAATCGTGCATAAAACCCCATCCAATTAGTAGATTCAATGTGTATCCAATTAGCGCTCTCTGTAATATGTCTTCTCATAGATATTGCTTCTCCCGTGATGACGTGATCAAAACTAAACCTCCTAATTTCAGGATCCCTCTACTGTCCGACCCTCTACCACACTCACCAAAACACGACCAATTGTTGGGCTGCAGCAGCGACCTAAAACTGTTGGACCAGGACCTACCGACAAACAAACACACAAATCAGGAGAGAATAGTACTGTGACACCTGAAGTTATCAATACGGAACTTAAGGACATAACCAGAAAATACAATCCCAGTTTACTAAAGAAGCTGGCTGTTGTAAAGGATTTGGATACCTTGGTAAGTTGCATAAGTAGTGCATTATAAGTGCAAGTGAATAATTGTACTTCATTACTTTTATTGTCTCGGTAGATCGCGCGACACAGTGACTCAATTGGGAATGCAAAGTTTGGTGCCCCCCTCTCCTCTCCAATTCATTCCCCAGACTATCCTTTACCCTGTAGTACAGGGTAATATAAAGGAAAGTCTTGCTTTATTATAACCAGGGTACAGGGCCTGTACCCTGGTTATAATAAAGCAATACTTTCCCTTAACAGTTTAAAAAGAGACAAATATCCCTTTTCCTACGAATATTTCTAAACCGCACCAATACGTAATTTAAGTTGCTTTCATTGGCTTTGAGCAGCGTCTAGACAGTCTCCTCGTCCCAGGTCTAAGACGCCCCACTCCACCTCTCTCCCCTCCCAGGTTCAAGACGCCCCACTCCACCTCTCTCCCCTCCCAGGTTCAAGACGCCCCACTCCACCTCTCTCCCCTCCCAGGTTCAAGACGCCCCACTCCACCTCTCCCCCTCCCCCCAGGTTCAAGACGCCCCACTCCACCTCTCTCCCCTCCCAGGTTCAAGACGCCCCACTCCACCTCTCTGCGGTGGACGAGTCCAGTCAAGAGCGGAGTCCGGCTACCCCCCACGTGACCCCTCCAACACCCCAACTGGCACAACCTGCTGCACACCATCATGGTCCAAACCACTTTGCAGATACCAGATCTGTATTGAGTGAGCGGAGATCAGTCCTTACCAGCTTCACAGGTACATTGAATATGATAATTAATTATAATTAGGTAAATCAATTACAACTATCAATTAATTAACGGGTAACTTAACACCAGGAACAACTAAGATTGAGAGTATAATGGGTGACACCACACAATGGTTAAAGGGCCGGTTACTGGGTACTGGGGCTACTGGGAAGGTTTGGCATGGTGTTACCCAGGAGAAGATTGATGTAGCGGTCAAGATGATCGAACTGAAGGGTGACCTTGCAGAGGCGAGGAACGAGTACTTGAAATTACAGGTTATTACCATGGGTCCCCAATCAAGAGTTGACATTAATTGAATTGCTTGTTACTGATTGTAGAGTCTACAATGTAGACCACTAATTATGTACTAATTATTTGCTAATTTTATGTCCCCTTGCAGGATGAAGTAAAGCTGCTGAAGTGTCTAAAGCATGAAAACATAATCCGGTATTACGGCACATGTCTCGCTGAAAATCAAGTCAGCATTTTCATGGAGTATGTTGGTAAGTGGTAACGCGGACTCATTATATTTTCTACTATTCGACTAAACAATTGGAGAAGTTTGAAATTCTTTATCATGTTTATTCTCACTCAATAAAACTGTCTACTCATCTCTGCTGTACATTAGACAGTATTGTGACACAGTGCCCCCCCCCCTCTTCTTCTAATTTTGTGACACAGTGCCCGCCCCCTCTTCTAATTTTGTGACACAGTGCCCCCCCCCCCTCTTCTTCTAATTTTGTGACACAGTGCCCCCCCCCCCTCTCTTCTTCTAATTTTGTGACACAGTGCCCCCCCCCCCCCTCTCTCTCTCTTCTTCTAATTTTGTGACACAGTGCCCCCCCCCTCTTCTTCTAATTTTGTGACACAGTGCCCGCCCCCTCTTCTTCTAATTTTGTGACACAGTGCCCCCCCCCCTCTTCTTCTAATTTTGTGACACAGTGCCCCCCCCCCTCTCTTCTTCTAATTTTGTGACACAGTGCCCCCCCCCCTCTCTCTTCTTCTAATTTTGTGACACAGTGCCCCCCTCGCCCCTCTTCTTCTATAGTTTTGTGACACAGTGCCCCCCTCCCCTCTCAGATGGAGGATCACTCTCCTCTCGTATCAAGAGGATGGGATGTCTACCAGAGAGGCAAATCCAGAACTTTGCCTACCAGATCCTGACTGCACTGGTATACATTCACGCGAAGAGTATTGTTCACCGGGACATCAAGGGACAGAATATCCTAGTCACACACGATGATGTTATAAAGCTCATTGATTTTGGGTGCTCACGACGCTTATCTAGGGTAGGTAACACATTGAACATTGATTTTGGGTGACTCGTTGTTATCTGAGAACTCAGAAACAATTATTTTAACTTATATTAACGCAAACAACTCTCTCCTCCCAGAATTTGAGTCAAAACGCGGATGTTCTCACCGCATTCCGAGGCACGCCCTTTTGGATGTCCCCTGAGGTGATAAAGGGTGAGGGCCACGGAACCAAGTCAGATATCTGGAGCCTGGGGTGTACTGTCTATGAAATGTTGACCGGCCACCCACCTTGGTGAGTTGTGGGGTAGAGAGCTGTTAGTAGCTATAGCTTCCTGGCGAAAAATTCTGTATCATTAATTAGTTTGATTTTGTAATCGGTGTCTTTATTGGCCTATTGAAAACTGAAAAGCAAATATATTGGTACGAAGTTAGGGCAGCTCTGGTGTTACCACCGAAACTCCAAGCTATCTCAAATCTAACCCCCGTTATATTTCCAGGCACTCCTACCCTGCCATGTCGGCAATGTTTAAAATTGGAAATGGTCAGCTCCCGGAATACCCGGACAATGCATCAGATTACTGTATCGAGTTCATGAAGGCCTGCTTTGTCGTGTAAGTTATATGTGTAATACACAGATATATTTGTACAGTAGTAGTCTGTATACAATTATTAGTAGTCCATGTTGTATTTTATGTGCTTTCTGGACCACTAAACAACTGACCCTCTTTACTTCAGAGACACGAAGCAGAGACCCCGGGCACAGGATCTGTTAAAACACGAGTTCATTGAGCTTTACAGCAACCGGATAAAAGATGATACAATTTAGGGAACTGTGCTAAGGATAGGTAGCTGTTTGGATCTGGAGATCCATCGAAGAATACTGTTGGAAAAACGAGGAGCGATAATGATATTTTGGTATTGGATGGGACATTGTTTCTTATCTATTCTATTAGCGACTAAAATATGACAAAAGTGTTAGTTCTAGTAGAGTTTGTTTGACAGCTAGGAATCATGATGCTGATATTTGTTCAGAATCAGACTCCCAAAACCAATATACAGATGTTGGCAGAGAGAACGAGAGGGAATTAAAGTGCCGTTATTATTTAGTTATGGTTAGTCTTTAGATCTTATCAGTGTATGTTAAACCTAGATACTAACTGGGTATTCTTAACTAATTAGCTATTCTTAAAACTAAGTTTTGTAGATTAATTAGCGTGTGTGTGTGTGTGTATGTTATTTTCTTATTTCAGTTAACTTTTTACTTCCCGTTAGTTATTTGTCATTTTGTGTACCTGAGCGTCATCAAAACAGTGGTCAGAAAATATCAATAAAGGGAAGCGTATCTCTCTCTCTCTCCTCCCCCCCCTCTAATATCCCTCTCTCGTCTCTCTCTCTCTCCTCATCTCTCTCTCTCATCTCTCTCTGCTCCTCATCTCTCTTCTCTCCTCTCTCTCTCTCTCCGTCTCTCTATCTCTCTCTCTCTTCTATCTCGTCTCTCATCTCTCAGTCTTCTATTCTCCTCATCTCTCTCTCCTCTCTCCTCCTCTTCTCTCCTCTCTCGTCATCTCTCCTCTCTCTCCTCATCTCTCGCTGCTCCTCATCTTCGTGGGGTCGTATCTCTCTCTCTCTCTCTCTCTCTCTCTCTCTCTCTCCCTCTCCTATATTTATCATGCATATCTCTCCAGTTAATTATTCTTCTACCGCAAAATAAAATCGAATTGAAATCTGTGGTTAAACATTAAGTTGTGACTGAACCATAATGAATTATTCGGTTACATGTTACATTGACACAGTTTCATATTAGGGCTTCTTTATCGAGCTCCTACTAGGCTTAATTGAGATAGGTGACCATTTGTCAGACTGTATTCGCCGAACAGTGAACATACCGAGTTTCCTTCATGATTCCTGGTGCACCTCGTTACCTAATTAAGGATGTCACGCGCAATAATCAGATAACATTGATGTGTAAAAAGTACACTCCCCAGGTGTCATTTTGTGCGCGGCGTGGGACGTTTTCCCGCATTTCCGAAAACCGTCGTTCATGTTCAGGGGTGTAGGAATAGGGGGGGCGAGGGGGGCGGCCGCCCCCCCACTTTTTGCCAGGTTCGCCCCCTCACTTCTGTCACCAACAGTCAACACTTACTCCCAAATGACAAAATCATGACTTTTTGGCTCCAAAACCTAAAATTTTTCTCGGGCTGCGCTGTCGCTCCGCCCGATGTATGGTAAATGCAATGGAATAGGTGACTAACTCTTGCTCACAAACATTTTCTTAGGCGCTGGCCAGCGCTGTAATTGGTCACGTGACTTCGCCCCCTCACTTGAAAAATCATTCCTACACCCCTGTTCATGTTTCGTTGATTGTGTCAATTATTAATTTGAACATGACTCTTTTTCTTACTCCTGGAGTACACATTGCGTGACAATCAATAATGCACAATACGTCAATACTCGCAATAAATTGAACCAATCAACTCGATTGAGTCAAGGTGCATCATCCTGAACGCGTCTAATCAAGATGTAGAACTAGAAGCCCTTGTCTCCCTGCTCTCACTTCCGCTCTCAAGGGGATGTGATCCACTTCCAATCCGCCTTGCTTGTTGGACCTTGTCAAGTTTAATTGGTCAACAGCAACTAGGATGATTAGACAGGGATCACGGAAGAAGATGTTGTTAAATTTCCGGGATGTATCTTTTTGTGATCACATGTTATAGCAAGGCAGCTATTTGCTTTATGACTGTGCTATATAAGTAATCGGGGCGGTATGATTCAATCAACTAATCTGTCACTTTCCATGTTCACTCAGTAGAATCCGTCTCTCAGTTCTCTGCTGCAGGGCTCAATCTCACTGATAATTATAGTTGTCCCCTTGGTTTTTACTTCATCTGTCTGATCTGTGTCTACCGTACTAGGAGTCTCTCCTCAAGTGTTTCACCATAGTTATCTCTGTTTCTTTCCATTATATATTCTTTAGACCGACCCCCCTCCCCAATATCTTCCTTTCAGTCACGTGTCATGGTCCATCCGTCATACTTTAGTAGATTCCTGATCTCCTGCTATAATAGCAGATCAAGGAGCGTAGATATAGAAAATTAGTGGGCAGTGATACTGATACATTGAGTGATGGGAAACATGGAGAGGGGAGAGAGATGAGGGGGAGAGAAACAGGGAGAGAGGAGAGGAGAGAGGAGAGAAGAGAGGAGGGATATGCTGTTTATTTTGGAAGATGGTTGTTGCCCTTCTTTCTCTCTTGCTACATTATCAAATTTTCTATTTGGATACTTCTACAGCACCTTTTCAGATATACCCTGCAAGGCATCAAGGAACTTCAATCAAAGAGTCATTTTTCCACCTCTGTCAAACCCATCATCGCACTGTTAGCTAACTGTCAATTTTCAAGTAGCTCATAGGTCCCGTAAAACTTGTCTCAAGTACCATAATTTGTTGTGTACATGACCCCTTGGATTCTCTCTCCCTACACGCCAATTGCACGTGCTGTTATAGATCACGTGGTTTGATAGAGAGTCGTTACAATTGCCCTCTAGGCGCCCTGATTGATATGGAGCTGATCGGATCTCACTGATCAGAGAGAGTTCTCAATTACAGTGGTACTAGTAAACAAGCCATCACATTTGCATAACGAGATCAATCGATGGACCCGGGTAATTAGATGGAACAGATCCCAAGTCCCAGAGAGTCATTACTTTTTTAGGTTTTACCGAAGGGGCTGCATTTCTCTATCCTCTCTCTCTTAGAAAGGGGCATTTCTTCCCCTCAG
Source organism: Hormiphora californensis (assembly GCA_020137815.1). Lineage (NCBI taxonomy): Eukaryota > Metazoa > Ctenophora > Tentaculata > Cydippida > Pleurobrachiidae > Hormiphora > Hormiphora californensis. Next base: position 7,582,018 of record CM035357.1, read on the forward strand.
ACAGCCTATTGTCTGGTTTTCCGGGGCTTCTCTTGTGTTTGCTAACTTCTTCTCTGTGCGTGAGTCTTTATCCCGATCTGCTCTCTATATCTCTGTCAAGCAGAGTCCGCCTCAATACTCAAATCCAGTGTGAACTTGGAGATCTTTTAGTGGTTTAAACTAGGGTGGGCCACACTACTACAATAGCCTACAACAATATAATTGTCCCCAGCTAGTTTTCATTGAATTTGATCTTGCTAAGTTCCCAATTGAGCTGCAATCTACAGCCATTCCCACCACCATGTAAACATGTTTTCCGCAACATTTGCCTGTTTAGTGTTTAGAACATGCCCTTCTCTACTGAGTCTCTATCTCTCTCTACTGATTCTCCCTATCTATCTCTACTGATTCTCCCTATCTCTCTCTACTGATTCTCTATCTCTCTCTACTGATTCTCTCTCTCTCTCTCTCTACTTCCCCCGTTTCAATCGCTCGCGCTTACACTATTTGTGCATATATTGAGGCGTGGGAGAATCGGTAAAAAGTTGGTTTTAACCACCTGCACTACTTAGCCATATATTGGTCGTTAGCTTATCAACATTCGTGTGTGGTACGCATGGAAAGAGAGCTGCAGTGAGAGATAGATAGAAAGATAGAGAGAGAGACCGGGGGGCTCTGAGTGCGCTCACACTTTCATGCTTTCCTCGCGGAGAGTCAGGCCAGTGCCTCGAGTGACGCGCTTCAATTCAGCTCTGTCCAGCTCCTCATTTCTTGTCCTTGCATTTTCTATTCCCCCAGTCTCCGAGCCCCACCTTCAGTTCATGGTCTCTCCACTAGATCACTGCAGTTTCTAGCTGGTCTGATATTTGGCCAGCTGAGCTTATTGAACAAACATGCCCGTACTCTGGGATCTGTGACCCTTGGTCAAAGCATACGTTTATTCGAACACCCACACTATTCCAGATTAATCCCACCCAATCCATTTGCTGTTGCTTGAGTCGTGGTAGTAGTGTCTGTTATAGGTGTCAAGGGGAGGAAGCCCTATAGTGTTGGTTTATTGTCGCTGTTGGACAGACTCAGATCTGTCTCAATTCACCACGCACTTTCTCTGCCTAATGATAATTAGACCTCTAGTTTGTCTTGCCTCCCTTATATCTCCCTATCCCCCTCTCTATCTCTCTCTCTCTCACTCTCTATCTCCCTCACTCAATTGGGGATAGTGAAGCCTCTAAACCTCCCCTCCTTGACACTGTAGAAAAGTCACGTGATTCGGTCAGATCGCGTGCTCCGGCACTTACTACAATTGAATTCTATTCAATATCAATAAAACACTGTCCTCTCTCTCTCTCACTCCATCTCATCAGCTCTCTATATCGCTACCCCTGTGCTGTTGTATCCAAGCTAGTACCAGCTATTCAGAATCAATAAGAATATATCTAGCGGCCCAGCAAATATTGCTTGCAGTTAGGCGTGCAGTCATTTCCAATTTGTACAGTGTCTACCTAGGCTGTCTGAGGGTAGTTTAGCTTCTCCCTAACAGCAACTCATATTGGAGAGAGAGTCAGTGAGTCGAGTGAGAGTCAGTTGAGTCGAGTGGAGTTGTGAGTTCAGTGGTTCTAGTGGCGTGGTGATAGAGGGCAAAAGAGGGCAATAAATTATTGTTAACCCCTATCAACAAGTTTTGCTTGTTATAGTCCGCTCGGCTGGTTGTTTTACACAATTTCCCAATTGCAATATATATTTCCCTTGTAGCAGCTAGCCGATATATTAAGGTGGAATATCAGTTAGCTGTTACTAAAAGTATGAGTCGGTGGTGTATTGAGGCGCCTAAGCCTGCCTCAATTTAGCTACTTAGATATCATTACAATCTGTATTTATAATAGACTAGATAGTAGATATGATTTATATCAGACGTATATCCGCGGAAGGGGCTGTCAAAGCATTGGCCTGACAGGGAAGGCCCGACTTTATCGCGACCAGTCGACTGAGGTGATGACTTAGGCATTGACTTATAAGCTTGCCAACTTAGTTGGAATTATGAGCGACTGCAGTATGATCTGTCTGGCGCCGCTGACCCCATCTGAGCGCCATACAGAGTATGATGCAGATTGCAGAGACACCGCAGTTTATCTACTAGTTACCAACCTTGATATAGCCTCAATTTACATATTAGTTAGTGCCGTTTGTTACTTGTCGCTTGAGTCACTCACATACGGCTTGTTCCTGAAAAACTTTTGAAAAAAGATCGATATTTATTTATTGTTCACTCGATTGCTAAAAGTGAGACCTCGATTTGCCACAATTGGTGGACGGTGGTGAAATGTGTTTTCCCAGGCCCTTCCCCAAATTCCCTTTATTCACTTATTAACACACACAGACTACCACATTAAATAATAAACCATGAGCCGGAAGGGAGAGCCATTTACCATAACAACCACCCTCTTTCTCTCTCAATTGTTAAGTATCTATTCTTCTACCCTCTCTTTCGTGTGCCTTACAAGTAGCTAATTTTGAAAATCAATTTAGATTTTCTCCCTCTTCCTCTCTGTAGAATAGAGCGTACTTGTGAGTAGTGGTATTAGTGGTTCTAATACATAACAAGTTGATTAGCAAAATTAACGACCTCCCCACCTAGTGTGGTTCTGAGAGAAAAAGATAGAAAGAAGAGAGGAGGGAGAGGAGGAGAGAGAGAGGAGTAAGTGAGAGGAAGAATGAGAGAGAGATAGAGGAGACGATCGAGGAGAGAGAGAGAGAGAGAGAGCGAGGAGAGAGAGAGAGAGAGAGGAGAGAGAGAGAAGAGAGAAGAAGAGAGGTAAGAGAGAGAGAAGAGAGAGGAGCTACGAGAATGAGAGGAGGAGAGATTTGAGAGAGAGAGAGGAGGAGCGAGAGAGAAGAGCGAGAGAGTTAAGAGAGAAGAGAGAGAGAGAGGAGAGAGAGAGCGAGAAAGCGCCCCAAGGAAGAGAGCAGAGAAGAGAGAGAGAGAGAGAAGCCAGAAGGGGGTACTTCTTTGTATTTGCCGATAATTAGCACAACCAATTTACATAAAACTCGCACGAGTCTCGAAGGAGCTCCGGTGACCACACACACCCGCGACGCAGCGTGTCAGAGATAGACGCAGGGGGTGGAATCTTAATAGTGAGATAGAGCCACCCTCAGATAATAGAAGCCTTGTCATATACATACCCGGCCGGTAGTAAGTCTAATGGTGTGAGACAGTGCCATACGAGATGATCATATACAAGGTTTGATATAGATTGCGTAGTTGTTCGCCATATCTCATAGTTGTTAGTTGGCTGGAATCTCTTGTGTGCAGTATGTTAGTGTTTTACTTGATCTGTGAAGAAGAGATCCTGGCGAAAGTGCTCGACAGTGTTAACTGGAGCTTGAACTAATTGAAACGAGTTGCTGTTTGATGTGGAAGGGGTTGTGATTGATTTGAAACTGTACCAGCAACATCACGAGTTTGTTCTTTGTTAACTGATTTACCTGCTGCACTAGTAATGAGACGCCAGTCAAATTCCAAGCACTTTTTCTCTGTGTGTGAATATGCGTGTTGACTGTCAAGCCATTGCAGACAGTGAAAAGTACACTAAATCAAATTTACTTTTACTTTATTATTAATTTGTGGTGGTCCAATTACCCATTCAGGGTTAGCTAGATTCGGCCTTTCTGCTAGAGCCTAAAGGGGGGGTCCACTGTCCACTGTCCAGCCCTAAAAAAGTCTATCCTGATCCTGGTTTTTGTCGTAATATATTAACTTTTTTAGGGCTGGACCCCCAGGGTAGTTGAGTTATTTCCCATATTTGTTATGTTCTAACCCTCCTTTACAGAACTAAAAAACAGAGTCTAGCTAGGCAATCCCATATAACAGCTAGACAGCATGGTCTAAATCATTACCCCCAAATCTTGCTGGCAGGGTTTTTTGGAGGTCGTTAGACTTGAGATGGGGTCGGTATAAGTGAATTGTCCCAGTCTAGCCGAGATCATGTCCAACTAAAGACAAATAAAAGATATCCTCTCTCTCTCTATCGCCCTCTATCGCCCTCTCTCTCTCTCTCTCTCTCTCTCTCTCTCTCTCTCTCTCTCTCTCTCTCTCTCTCTCTCTCTCTTCCTCTCTCTTGCTGTGATCAATCGGTCAATTGTCTGATCAGAGCCCTTGAAATCAGCTCCTAAAATCCCCCAATCAATTTAGCCTTGTTGTTATGACAAGACCATCGTCACAATATCGTCTAATGCTTGTTCTTAGGTCATTGGTGATATTCTCTAATCTTCTCTCTCATCTCTCTCCCTTTCCTCCTCCATCTCTCTCCCTATCTCTCACTCCAACTCTCTATATATCTCTCACCATCTCTCTCACTTCCACTATCAAAAGGTGCTAAGGATAAGTGTCTAGATATAAGAACCGCTTGATATGGAGTCTAAAACTATCCTAACTGCTCCAAGGACAGATGAGGGGGTGTCATAGAGACAGGACTATAGAGTTCTTATTGTTCATTATTTGTCACTAGCGAGTCTTACTCAGTTCTCTTCTCCGTAGTGCAGCCCTATCTGCCGACACCTCTAACAAGCCGCGAACGGAAAATTCGCAAACTATCTTGGTGAGAGAGAGAGAGAGAGAGAGAGAGAGAGAGAGAGAGAGAGAGAGAGAGAGAGAGAGAGAGAGAGAGAGAGAGAGAGAGAGAGATAGCAGCGGTGATATAGACTCTCTTCAGTTCTCTGTAAATTGTTACTACGTCTATCTGAAAGGAATAACTAGACTGTCAGGACAAGTTTTTGCGCTAATTTTTCAGTCTAATAACAATAACGTGCAGATAGCTATAACCCTTCTATGGAACCGGGTTTATAGCTATTTGCTATCTAACTGTAACGCCCTTGTCGCCCTTGAATTCTGATTCTGCACTATAGATTCTGCACTAAGGGGAACCGACTGTATCGGAACTATTAGTTATAGTTATAGTTTCCCCTCTCGGATATCTTTGGAGTTTTTCGAATGTTTGCCTCTGCTTGATAGAGTTATTCAGCTTGTCCAACCTAGTTTCCTAACCAGCCCCTCCTTTCTAAGTTCAACAACTCAGTTTCCTAACCCGTTCTATTTTTAGCATCATGATCCCAACCGTATTCACCTCGATCCCCACCAGTCCTCTCCAACTGCAGTTCAAAAGCAAGAGTTTCATGATCGAGGATTTGTTGGATCTAAAGGAATCTGGGAATCTATCATCTTACCATTCTAACATCCCCGAACACTGTAAGTTCAGAATTCGGTTTTCAATTGGAGGGGGTTTTAATTGGAGGGGGCATCAATTAGAGGGAGTTTCAGTTAGGGGGTTCGTTAATAGACACAAGACAGTAAAGTACAGCGGCTGGGGGATTTGAAGACATCACCTTTATAGCCATTCATTTTATTGTGGATTAGTGATTGCATGTGTCCCTGATTCCTGAGTCTGATAGATTAGGGGGGGGGGTCTCCAGTCATCAAGAATGATCTATCAAGTTGATCGACAATTTAATTTCATTCAATTGGGGGGGACAGCTCAGACAGTCTAGTGAATCATTAGTGCTATCCCCGTCTATCTCTCCCTGTTCATTTCTAATCTTCCTTCAATAATTCCAAGGCTAATCCCCTCTCATGAGAGATATCAGAGTTGATCTATTTAATGGACGGGGATATATCTATTGCTCTTTAGTCAGTTAACTAGCCTGCACCTGGTACGCAGTATATCTGCCTCATTATAGGTATCTCAAATATATTATGTCATTCAGGCTTTGGACAAATATAATAATAACACCTACTAATGAACTACAAACATTAATTTATAGAGAATAGGGGAGCCCTTGTCAGCGCCTCGATTGTTGTAATCCCCTACTGGCACTGCATGACACCACGTCCCTCTCACACACAGTGTTTGGGGTGTGGGGTTATTATTAGTTCACACCTTTGTCCCCCCTCTCTCTTCCTATTTCTCCCCTCTCATCTCTCTCCCTCTCTTCGATGTCTCTCCTGTGTCATTTGATACCGGGTAACCACGTGACATTCCATATATGGAAGTTTTTCTCGCCTTCTTATCAGGTCTGATTAGCACCCAATTGAGGTTCAAATCACCGCCTCCCAGGAGTGAGAGAGAGAGAGAGCGTGTGTGTGAGAGAGAACCCGTGTTAAATTTGAAACTGAATCGCTGAAAATCAAAGGAGAGAGAGTGTTTGATAAACCATAAGGTGAGAAACACACATGAGATCAGAGGGGAGGAATTAGGGCAAGAAATCTGAGCTGTTTTGTAGACACCCCTCGTGTAGGTGAGAGAGAGAGATAGGGAGATTGGGTGCGAGTATTGGTTAATTGAAAGGTGTAAAAAGTTAATTCGATGGTGGGGGGGGGGGGGGTCACTGAACCGTCTGGTAACTGGATCCGTGTCTGGGGGAAGAGAGGGAGGTGGAGAGAATATGAGACTGAAGAGAGACATTTGAGGCTGAAGGAGAAAGAGAGTCCCTGCTGCTGCAGAAGCCTCAAAGGAGGATGGACATTGCTTTATTCATGCCTCAATTCCTCTACCTCAAACCTCTCCAATGCGGTATTATAATCACAATAGTGAATACTTTAACAGCGCGATGAGCGATCAGAGTCCAGATTTATCGTTCCTCAACCGTGTCTACCTTGTGTTTTCTGGTCGCCCCTTTTAAACATAAATCACGCTGTCATGTGACCAGGGAGAGGAGACAGCGGGGCGGAGCAGAGATAGTCTCTCTATCTATCTCTATCTTTTCATTCTACTTCTTTCTCTAAGCGTGCTGCTTACGAAGTCCGAAACACTTTCCATCTATCTTTTTCTAATTAAATTAGTTGGGGTCGGGGGTCACATGCACTCTGAGTAAGTGAGTTGTTCTTGCTACAATTGTAACAGAGGGAGAGAGAGAGATGGGGAGAGAGAAAGAGAGAGAAAGCGAGATATTATAAGTGATATAGATGCCTCGTGTGAAGTCTGTCTGGAGATGCCGTATCACGTGATGTCTCTCCAGCTTGTTGGAGCTAGGTCGGTGAGAGAGTTATTCCTCCAAATAAAGTGGGATTGTTAAAATAGGGCGCGTAGGTGGTGAGGGTAGTTAAAAGTTTTGAGCATGCTCTAATTAAATTGACCACTTCAACAGGGATAATTAAAAGCTTTGGGCGCGTGAGTCGTTACTCAACAAGGCGTGTAGTGAGGGGAGTTAATTGTCAATTGAGACGATTAAATCTAACTGATCCTAGCTTTGTTGGGGCGCGGGGAAACAGGATCGAGCAAGGCAATCCTAGCTAAAAAACCCATGGGAGCTGGAGGGAGAAAACGATTCATGTATCCTCCACTCACTTCTTTATTTCCCTGACAGATGTTGATCACTGTGGAAACCTGCGGATCGATGGAAAGAGAGTTCGAGGACCAAGGAAGGACCGAACAATATTCAGCAAAATACAGCTGTTCCGACTTGAAAGGTTCGTGATTCCGTAGATTTGGATGGTAGTGTCTTTTTAATACCGTGTGCGGCAAAAAAAAGGCCCCCCCTAGACCACCATAGTTGCCGATGTGGTGGAGAGCTGTAACTTGGCAGGGTTGCTCCACTATGTCTATCTTGATCCTGACAGAAAAATCAGAGCTCTAGCTCAAAATTCATTTTCATGAACGGAATGAACTTCTCCGTTCCTTCGATATGAGACCCCCTCATCATTCAGAATTTTTTGCCCGTCTTTGGCTAACGATTATCTTTGTAATGAGACCAATTTGAGCATAATCTGATTACCAGGAGAGACACAGTGGAGGGTTTTCCGACCGTCACTCCTGACATGTGATCCAGGCCCGGTCACGTGGTGAAAAGTGGGTTTGGGGTGCTGTTAACATGTCTCAATAACGGATTATTGCTCTCATATCCCTTGAATATCCCTCCACAATGCTCTCAAGTCACTTTGTGATGCTGATTGATTGGGTTCATGTCACCAGTTCTTGTCAAAGTTCTCAAGCGGCCCGTGATACGAGATCATTTCATCAAGGAGGGGCCATCTTGTGTCACTAATCAGCCTATCATCTCACATTACACTAGCCAAGGGATCTGGGGTATTTAAATCTTCAAATGTTCATCAAAATCATTCCCAATCGTTACTTGCAATGCATTTTACACCCGAACAGAGGAACTTCATCTGGCTCCTCCTGTTCGATGGTGGGGTAGAGGGTGTTGGTTTCCTTCTTGAGCCAGATGAAGTTCCTCTGTTCGGGTGTAAAATGCATTGCAAGTAACGATTGGGAATGATTTTGATGAACATTTGAAGATTTAAATACCCCAGATCCCTTGGCTAGTGTAATGTGAGATGATAGGCTGATTAGTGACACAAGATGGCCCCTCCTTGATGAAATGATCTCGTATCACGGGCCGCTTGAGAACTTTGACAAGAACTGGTGACATGAACCCAATCAATCAGCATCACAAAGTGACTTGAGAGCATTGTGGAGGGATATTCAAGGGATATGAGAGCAATAATCCGTTATTGAGACATGTTAACAGCACCCCAAACCCACTTTTCACCACGTGACCGGGCCTGGATCACATGTCAGGAGTGACGGTCGGAAAACCCTCCACTGTGTCTCTCCTGGTAATCAGATTATGCTCAAATTGGTCTCATTACAAAGATAATCGTTAGCCAAAGACGGGCAAAAAATTCTGAATGATGAGGGGGTCTCATATCGAAGGAACGGAGAAGTTCATTCCGTTCATGAAATCGAATTTTGAGCTAGAGCTCTGATTTTTCTGTCAGGATCAAGATAGACATAGTGGAGCAACCCTGCCAAGTTACAGCTCTCCACCACATCGGCAACTATGGTGGTCTAGGGGGGGCCTTTTTTTTGAATATTTGATTTGAAGGGTGAGTGTGTCACTATATCTTCCAGAAATTCTAATCATCATGATCTTTAGTAGGAATATTATCACTCTTTCTCTCTCTTTCTGGCATCTCTAGTGGTCACCCCCTAAAATATGCTACACTGTGGCAGACTATGTTTTGCTACAATGTAACGAATCCTGCTCGCATGCAGCATTATATCGCAACTTAGCTTGGGAGCTAATTTCACCTTCTTCGTGATCCCCTTGTCTTTTCGGAATCCCTCTTTCTCTCTCTCTCTCTCTCTCTCTCTCTCTCTCTCTCTCTCTCTCTCTCTCTCTCTCTCTCTCTCTCTCTCTCTCTCTCTCTCTCTCTCTCTCTCTCTCTCTCTCTCACTCAACTTGTAGTAGTAGACCTGTGGTCTGCCTGGTTTGACAAATTGAGGGAGAAGGTAATCGATGGAGGGTTGATGGAGAAGGGGTAATCCTTTTCAATTACATACAGAGAAGAAGAAAGAAATGATAATTTAATCGCTTTCCATCATCATTCTTCCATCTTTCTCCTTGCCACAATTTGTCACAAGGGTCCCCCCTATCATAATGCTAGAGAGGGTGGAGTATATTCCCAAATTAGTTTCCGCGTGATCCATTTTGTCTAAGTCTAACTACCTCTGTCTACCCATGGAGGTGATCTCCCATGTCTGTCTCAAATTCTCAGTTCTCAAACCAATCACTGGCTCCATGATCTCTTTGCAAGAACCATGATCTATGAATTGTGGGGAGGGGTCATGTATAATTAATAGTTCTCCATTAGGTATACTTTTCTCTCTCACATTAAATTAACACAACTCTCGTTTCAGGCGTTTCCACGACCAAAAGTACCTGTCATCTTACGAGAAGGCCCTGATCGCTCATTCCCTTCAACTGACCCAACAACAGGTAATTAACTGGTTAATTGGCTACTAATTATTAAGCCCGCTAATTAGGATGTGATTGAGTAGCTCAATTTAAAGTGGTTTTGGTTAAACAGTGTACATCAGAGCCACTCACTGATTTTCCAAACTTTAGGGCGGGCCATTGGACCAGGCACAGAGTTAAACAAAACACTCTGTCCCTCTTTAGGGGGGGGGCTAGTCAAGTTTTTACTTGTCAGAATCTCCCTTTCTATTCTGTGCATGTGGCACAGACTGAGATTCAGCTATGGATCGTCCCCCCTAAAACCTGTAACTTTTTTCTCGGCCGATTCGATGTGCGACAAATTGCAAAATCTCCCTAGCATCTTCACCTGCACATGGGGCCGGGGGGGGGGGGGGGGAGAGAACTGCATTAGGGTGGTCATTTTAATTAAAATAACACAGACAAGTAGTAGATCAACTACTTGGTATTTCCAGACGTTACATCATTCGAGTTGTCTACTTCTAGTTCTACATGACATCATTTTAGAATTGACATCACAATAATGAATAATGTCATCTTTTTAACCGATATCATTCCTATCCAGGTCCAAACATGGTTCCAAAACCGCCGAGCTAAAGCGAAAAGAGAGGAACGGGAACGTAGGAAGCGGGAAGCTAATGGCCTCCCTCCCAAGGAGAGATCTGATTCTGACAACCAACTCTCCTCAGCTGGTAAGTCGCAGGAATCATCTGACAAATATCTGATAGTCTGATATCATGCATTGTTTTAGTTTTAGTATCAAAATAACGAATTGAAACCACTTTCGAAACTTTGTACTAAATTTGTCATAATATCTCGTTATTCTAACAAATCACCGTTTCAGAATTTGATATCCCTGAGCCACTGAGTCGGATATCGCCTGTCCGATCTAACCTGCGACCTATCCTACCGGCCCCACTACCCTCTCCTCCACACCGGTCCCCAGTGCAGATACTAACAGCAGCTAACCTGCTCTCTCCGCCCATAATCCGATCTATCCCGTCCTCTCCTCCTATCTCATCTCCATCAGCTGATAACAGCACACCACCGAGAATATCCGTTGTGAGCCTGACGCCTCCACCTCCAAGTGGAACTGTGGTGCGACCTAAATTCAGCAGCTTCTCCATCAGCAGCCTGACGTCCTCATGAGAGGGTCCTAGAGACTAATTTTAATTAGTTTGATATGTTGGAGATGATGTATACTGTATAGATTTCTATGATAGGCGTTTTGATACTCTCCAGAAATTGAAAGACAAACCAAAAGAGACACGATTATAGCAGCGAAAAGATATGAGTAGAGTGTATAATACTTTAGGCTAGAGTCTAGCTTAGGAGTCCGTCAGTCCGAGTACTCACATCTACTCCGTGTGTGTTATTTGTTAATGTTCGCGTTGGTCCTTCATCGGCACTTTGTTCTGTCAGGCAGTGCCAGATCCCATTTTGATTCTCGATATACATTATACTCAGAATCAGATTGGGTTGGCCGCCAGGCTGAGACAGGTTCTGGTTATGGTTCAACAGGTCAATTTATTACCAATTCCAATATAATAACTGAGTCGTGTTTCTCAAATAAATTGTTAATTGCCGGTGGTCAGAGCACATGTCCTAATAACAAGACCCTTTCCAGCGCTGATTTCTCGCGCGCAATTATTTTTTGCGCTTGATAATATTTAGCGCCGCGCGCGAAAATCTGAATTAAAAAAAAAGATTTTTTTACGCGTTACAAAAATCGCGCAGTTGTCAATTTTGATTTTCGGCTTCGCTCGTTTCTCCTCAGAAATAGCCCTGTTTTTAGCCATAATAAAAGCGGTTATACACAGACTAACGTTCTATTTATATAATTAAACTATTATGGGTCGTGTGTATATTTTCTTCGAGCTGGACCAAACCCCGAAAGTGATTTTTTGACCTCTCGACCCCCCACTGAGATTGAATTGACATTACCGGCCAAAAATAGGCAAACCTTGAGTCACCGGATCATCAAGAAGATAGAAAGCCTGTTCCCGGCTCGGTGTACTGACTGTCCCGCCGTATACCACCCCGATTTTGAAGCGACACCTATCTTCACATGCTGGTCATGTTACCGTCACTCCCATGACTGTGAAGTTATCAGTGAGCTCGGAGAGGCCATCTCAAAAATTGGAGGAAGCAATGGCTTCAAATGGCTTTGTCTGGAATGTTCAGAAAAAACAAGTCTTTCTCTCAGAAAGTCACTGACCCTCTACGAAATAGGACCAGACCCCCCAGAAGAGCATAAAGATGAAAAGAATGGTCCAGCTGGAGAAGATTCACAATACGACACCATCGACCTCTCCCAGATTGATGCCTCTCAACAAGTGGAGAAAGAAGGGGAACCAAAACAAGTGGAGAAAAAAGAGGAACCCCCCTTTGAAAGGATCTCCAAGCAATGTAGCTTCTTCCGCAAAGGAAATTGTCGACACGGTCCAGACGGGACCAAGGAAGTAGACGGACAGACCTGTCGATATGAACACAAAGCTCCAGCAATCACCCCTACCCAACCACCAGCCGGAGCCGTGGCCCAGCCTACCGAAACTGACTGTAGGGTGTTTGTTCAGTATGGACGATGTGAGCACGGAATCAATGGCAAAATCAAAAGAGGTGGAAAGGTATGCCCAGGAAGACATCCTAAAATTTGCAGAAAGCTTAGGAAGGGAGCGTATGGGAAAAATGGATGCAGAAAAGGATCACAATGCGAGTTCCTTCACCCAAAACTTTGCAGAGGATCTGAATCTAAAGAGAAGGTCTGCCCAAACCCCACCACATGTAAGTTCTTTCACACAGAAGGAACTCGGTTCGGAACACGACAAGTGGCACCTACTACTGGAAGGGAAACAACTACACAGAGGAGCGAGGACAATAGCCCCCGCCCCCATACCCACCCCCATCCCTATACCGATGCACTGAACCACACCCCGGAGGGACCGGATTCCTCCGAAACATCGGTTTTTCTGAAATCCCTGGTAAAGGAAATGAAGGAAGGGTTCCTGTATCAGGGTCAACAGATTCAACAGCTGATGAAAGCCCTACTCCAAAGGGACACAAGCTCTCCGGTCAAACCCTTCACCATGGATCACTCAGGGATTATGCCAGACTACATGATACCAACAGAGAGAATAGGAGAGCTACAGACACTCCATCCTCTGACTCACCGATCTCAAAGGTCCTTCTACTAAACTGTAGGTCGATCTCACCGGCAGCTGGTGGGGAAACTAAATGGAAACTCCCCTACATCCAGGAAACACTGATGTCCCCGAGCTCAAACGAACCACCTGTTTTAGCGGTGGGTATCACCGAAACGTGGCTAAAAAGTTACATTTCAGATGCCCAAATATCGATCCCCGGGTATGTTACTCTCAGAGCAGATAGAGAATTGAAAGTCGGAGGAGGTTGCTTGTTATACATCAACAAAGACGTGCCGATTACAAAACAATCTTCATGGAGTGACCGCCAGACAAGTCTTGTAACCGCTTTCTCCGAACAGAAAAACCTCTTCTTTGCCTGTATGTACCGACCACCAGACACAGAGGAAAAATCGTATGCAGAATCTCTAACGAAACTCCAAGCAGAGATCAACTCGGTGATCGAGGAAAATGATGGGCGAACACCAGAGATTGTTATCATCGGAGACTTCAATCTCCCAAACATAGATTGGGAAACAATGACATTTCCATCACAAGGAGGAAGAGAGGCTGGCCCTTACCACCAAACTCTTGAATTCGTCAACGAGAATTTCATTACACAACTTGTCACAACCCCAACAAGAGGAACGAATATCCTGGATCTGGTGTTCACAAACACCCCTGAATACTTTGCAAATGTGACAACTGCAGATAGCAAAATATCTGACCATCGTGTAGTGGAATGTACCATGGCATACAACCCATTGGACAGTGTGGTTAACGCTAAAACTGAAGATGACCCCTTCAGGAAAGTGAAGATACATAATGTTGACTACCTCCCAATGAAAACAAAACTGTGCGAAATAAACTGGGATGGACTACTCCAGATCTGCAAAAATGGTGATGTTTATGACCTTGAGCAGTTCAAGACCTACGTAACCCAAATCGTACGTGAAATTGCAGAAGAAACCCTCCCTGGTAAGGCCGAACACGGAAAAGAAAAACGGCATATACAGAGGATATCTGAATCTTTTAAACGGAAGTCAAGAAAAATAAAGAAGAAGCTAGAAGGAGATCTTGACCCACCCAGTAAGGAAGCTCTTTATGAGGAACTGGACCTTCTAACTGTCAGAAGGAAGGAGAAGATCCTTGAAAACCTAGACCAAGAAGAGATAAACGCAGTCGGAACGATAAAAATCAACCCTCGTTTCTTCTACACCTATGCGAAAAAGAAGTCTAAAACAGCTTCAACAATCGCACCACTGAGAAGACAGGATGGAAGCCTGACCACCGACAGTGCTGAGAAAGCACAGCTACTACAAAACCAATATGTAGGAGTGTTCAGCAACCCTGCTGATGTAGACGCTGAGAAGAGCCTGACCTGGATTAAGTCGGAACCAAATCTGGTCACTGAAAACTTTGACTTTACGCCAGAGGATATCCAGTCCGCCCTAAAGGAAATTGATCCGTATGGAGCGGCACCGGACGGTGACATCCCGGCTAGGATTCTTTATGAGTGCAGAGCACAGCTTTGCTACCCTTTTTGGCTCCTCTGGAACAAATGAATGGAAGAGGAAGTCATCCCACCGTCTATGAAGAAACAACAAGTAGTACCCATCTTCAAAAAAGGAGATAGAACCAAAGCTGCGAATTACCGCCCCGTCTCCCTCACGTCAAATGTCATCAAAACATTCGAACGTGTCATGAAGAAACACCTTGTCCAACACTTCGAGGAGAATAACCTATTTCCCGAATCTCAGCATGGGTTCCGGAAGCAACGGAGCTGTCTCACCCAGTTGATTGAACACGTGGATACAATCCTAAAAGAACTAAGGGATGGAAACGAAGTCGACGTCATATATGTCGACTATGCAAAAGCATTTGATAAGGTCGACATCAACGTTCTACTTGCAAAATTAGAACGTTACGGTATCCGCGGAAAAGTTCTCAGTTGGATCAGATGCTTCCTGACCGACAGATACCAAACTGTCGTGGTGGATGGAAAACTCTCATCACTGGAGAAAGTGCTAAGTGGAGTTCCTCAAGGAACCGTACTCGGGCCAATACTCTTCATCATATATGTTGCGGACCTAAACTCAGCCGTTGTACACTCAACAACCAAAACTCTTGCCGACGACACTAAACTCATAAAGGGAATTGAAAGGGAAGTGTCACATGACCAACTCCAAGAGGACCTGACAAACGTGGGAATTTGGTCGAAGGCCAACAACATGAGTCTGAACGAAGATAAATTTGAGGTTTTGCAATACTCTCTCAACAGAACTCAATTACTTAAACAGTTACCATTCACCCAAGACCTCCAAACATACTATACTCCAGAGGGACTCAAGATTGAACCAAAACATTGTGTCCGTGACTTAGGGGTCCAACTGTCAGATGATCTATCCTGGGAACACCAAATAGGAAAAATGACATCCGACGCCCGAAAGATAAGTGCATGGGTATTGAGGGCCTTCAAAACAAGGGACGAAAAAACTATGACTATCCTGTACAAAAGTCTTGTCCGCAGTAAACTGGAATATTGCTGTCCACTATGGGATTCGCCAAAGATCTCTGACATCCAGGACGTTGAAGCAATCCAGCGGAAGTTCACCAAACGGATCAAGGGAATGACCGAATTAAACTACTGGGAGCGTTTGAAAAAGTTGAATATTACTTCCCTTCAACGCCGCCGAGAACGTTACAGCATCATAATGATATGGAAGATGGCAAACGGCAACGCACCCAACAACATCGGCATCCGCTTTTATAACAACAACCGTCTCGGGAAAAAAGCGGAGGTCCCAACATGTCCCACAAACACACAGAAGTCAGTCGCGACGAAGTACCACAACTCGTTTATCTGTAGAGCGACTCGACTATGGAACACACTACCCAGGGAAGTGAACTTAGCGGAAGACCTACCGTCGTTCAAGGTACTTCTAGGGGAATGGATGAAGAGATTTCCGGATCGCCCACCGGTTCTCGGATACCCAAAACAAAACAACAATTCAATCTTGGACTGGATACGGATCGTTTCCAGGGAGGGGGAGGCTCTGTGAGGAACTGACACCTGTGTAGTTTGTACACGAAGAAGATTACAAGATTACAAGATTACAAGATTACGAATTCGGTTCTAAACATGTAAACTTGTAAACTTTCTCTGTGCTCAGTCTTAATAAATAATTAACAGCGTCGTTATAGTTATTTGTAGCTGACCATCGAAATCACACGGGCCACGGTATGAGGCAATCAGCTTGTCATTTGCCAAGGAACTATCAACTATCAATATGTTCTCTAAACAACAAAATTCTGTCTTAATCGTGATCGAAAGATTGGACATTGAACATACCAGATATCTTGTATGCCTTGTAAAAATATGTAGTTTCTTGACGCATGTATTAGGTAGTTGATCTCACAGTGTTTTGTCTAACTGAGAAGAACGTGCGTGCTTCCCTTGTTAGCAAAAGATATACCAGTGGATCGAATATGGACGAGGACAAAGGAAGACAAAACTGTAGAAAAAACTTAACTAGGAAACTCACAGAGTTCTGATCGATTTCATTTCTTGACAACTTATTTATACGATCCTCGATGTTTAGCAAGTGAATGACAGTGTATTAACTCATGATGAGATTAACCAAACTCCAAGTATTGAGTAGAAAGATCTTTGCCGTCCCTCGGAGGTTTCTTCTGTTGGAATTTTCAGTGATATTCGGGGCTTTGTGCAGTTGAATTAGGAAGATTAGAGTGAACAGTGTGGCGATCTGTCCTGCAACTTGGAAACAAAGAGCAGGAACGATGGTAGTAATGTCTGGAAGAACTTTTATAATGTAACTATCCGACCAGCTGGTGATAGGTATAACAAGCCGGTAGCCACAAATAAACAAACCGGAATCAGGCCATCGGGCTGACAGAAAAGTTCCTTGAAATGCTACTGGAAAAATAAAACCAGTGAAAAGAAACGCCTTAACTATTCTTTTGGATATTTGCCGCAATGGGAATTTGATTTGAAAATATCTGACGATCATGAAGAGGCCTGTAATCATCATGGCCCCATTATGTAGCCCCACACCTATCGTTGCGTAACCTGCCCTGGGAATGAAGTTGTTTGTTAGATTGACAATGCCTGTGTTATTACAGATAGGATCCTCCGTTATCCACAGACCCTCGAGGGCCGGGTAAACCAGGTAGGGGCACGCTACCAGATCAATAGTGTATAGGATGAGGTAGAGATATCGGGATATAGAGGGAGGTTTGTAGAAGTTGTGTCGGACAACCAGAGAGTTCAGGGGTATTGATATTAGTGGTTGGATTAGGAAGAAACAAAACAGAACAAAGTCTGGGTGTGAAAATCCTCCTTCACTGAACTTTGCCATTTATAGCAGTACAGTGTTGTTATGTTCTAACCCTCCAAGCACGGGGATGTCGGGCCAAGGTTGCTACCGGTCTAGTAAAGTCAAATTGATTAGTATAACTTGAGCTGCACAGTGTTAGTATAACTTGAAATACAAGTAGTAAAAGTTTGTTCATATCTAATAACAAGCTGAAGGATTGTAAAAAACAGAGCTACATGAATAAAACCTTACTAATATTATTTGCTAGAAAACTAGCTTTATCTTAATATTAAAATGGTAAGTCCAGGTTATTTGCGGTAACTATACAATCGGGATTAGACAAGGCCAAGGCAACTCCGGGGATAGAGCAATTATGATAATCATAGTCTATTATAAGAGCTATTAGATAGGGGAGCATGATAACGAGAGAGGCATTAAGAGACGTTTCTAGAGGAAATAGTTGGGGATGGAAGGAACTGAGAGCAAGAGGAATAGAGAGAGAGCTGGCAGAAATAAAATGTATGTGACAGGGAATCAAGAACAGGCCAGAGGGAGAGAGTTAAGAGTTTTAAAAAAAGGTTTAGAATCATCGCTTTTCTATTCTAGACACTAGCAAAACTGGGGCGATCGTACCGATCGCAAATCGAGGGGTCTGTTTCTATGTTTTTCTCTCTGTCTGTCTGCTATATGATATGTAATGTGATCCCTCTCTTTTTCTCTCTTTCTCTCCCTTTTATACATGTGATGTGACCCCTCAAGTCGCAAGCAGTTGTCAACACGTGTGATACGTGATACCTACGAATCACGTCGTCACACTGACGGATCATGTCGTCACACTGACGGATCACGTCGTCACATTGACGGATCACGTCGTCACATTGACGATAGGGTGTCACATTTCCGTGCAAATTTGCATTAGATATAGTTAGATAGTTAGATAGATAGAGAGAGCAGCTTTGAATTATTGTTATAGTTAGAGAATATTCTGGACAAGGTTGAAGAATAATAACAAGGTTGAAGGAGCATATTTAAAAGAAAGGCAAAACATGGTCCGTTATCGATAATTGTCGATAATTGTTTTGTAGGCAGATGAGTTAACTCTGCGTTGTTATGGTAACATGTCCTCGTGCCACACCTGTAATCATATGGAGAGTACACACCTCATTGCTCCACATGCTTGATGCTAGTTCCCAACGCAGAAACACGCAGCTGTCTCACCGGGTACGGTGATGGAATTGTGTTGGATAATTATAGTGCTAATAATACTAGGAGAGAATAACAGTCAAGATTAGATACCCATCAGTATCAGCCAGCCCGGTCTGTGGTTTTCCAAAGGTCGGAATTCACACTATATGTAGTTTCTTTAAAAATGAAATAAGCTCAATTCACTGCACTCTGAACTACAAAACACAACACCACGTTAATCTGCTCGGGACACTTTACAATTGTTTCTCTCCCTCATCATCACCATCCTGCTGCTCGATGTTACCTCTATCAGACATCATCCTGCTGCTCGATGTTACCTCTATCAGACATCATCCTGCTGCTCGATGTTACCTCTATCAGACATCATCATGCTGCTCAATGTTACCTCTATCAGACATCATCCTGCTGCTCGATGTTACCTCTATCAGACATCATCCTGCTGCTCGATGTTACTTACCTCTATCAGACATCATCCTGCTGCTCGATGTTACCTCTAACAGACATCATCCTGCTGCTCAATGTTACCTCTATCAGACATCATCATGCTGCTCAATGTTACCTCTATCAGACATCATCCTGCTGCTCGATGTTACCTCTATCTGCAGACATCATCCTGCTGCTCGATGTTACTTACCTCTATCAGACATCATCCTGCTGCTCGATGTTACCTCTAACAGACATCATCCTGCTGCTCGATGTTACCTCTATCAGACATCATCCTGCTGCTCGATGTTACCTCTATCAGACATCATCCTGCTGCTCGATGTTACCTCTATCAGACATCATCCTGCTGCTCGATGTTACCTCTATCAGACATCATCCTGCTGCTCGATGTTACCTCTATCTGCAGACATGTAAAATGCCAGGATGACAGTCACAGCAAGGGCTACAAAGACGGGGGTTCCCAGGGCAAATACCTGTCTCTCAGGTAGATAGTCAGTGAACCATGCCGCTAGGAGGGGATCTATAATGGCTCCTACATTATAGGACACACATGCTACGTTCATTGTTATTGACATGGCTAGTTCAGTAGTGGTGATAGTAGTTAGACTCTGGGCGGATATTGTGATGGAGTTAAGCTGGATTAGGGCGCTGAACACGAGGAGAGTGTTAAAGGAGATGACGGAGATTGGGAAACCCTTCTTGAGGGGGATGGAGGGACCAAGGAATACCAGTGATACAGCTGCACCAATCAGACCCACTACTAAACCAGGTAGGGTGAGCTTCTCTCCCTTACTGTTAATCACCCCCGCTAGGAATGCAGCCGCGCTGTAAACCACACTGCCCAGTCCTAGAACAAGTGATGTTCTATCGAGGGTAACTCCATACTCCTCACTGTAGTAATAGGATAACATCCCATACACGAACACCATGCATCCTCCAATAGTCATGTTGACAGACCACCCAAATACAAGGAGGGGACTGGTAAAATGCAGCCTGTACACTTCCCTTGTTGTTGTCTTCTTTACCCTCTCCTCGCCATTACTGTCCCACAGGAGCTGTACTGCAAATCCTATCACGAAGAAGGCCAGTCCTGCTAGGAACATGGTGTTGGTAAATCCAATGTGTAGTGCTATAATAGCACCTGTGTAAGCACCTATTGCCTGTCCTGTACTGTAGCATACCTCCCATGTAGAGGCTGCTTTAGCAACATTCCCCGCCAGAACCTCGGTAATGATCACCACCACATCATTCTTGAGTAGGAAGAGGGAGCATCCCGCCAGTAGTCGTGACGTCACAGCGCACCAGATGAACAGTTTGGGGTACATCTCTCCGGGGTAGAAGAGGCAGAACGCTGCAGACCCGGTACAGGCTATAACTCGCTGGGCAAAGTACCGTTTATCTAACTGGGTTATCAGCGGCTGAATTATTAGTGCAATCAATGATGAAAAGGGCCATGCTACTAGGATTATTGTCGCTTGGAAGTCAGACAGGCCTTTGGAAATAGACTCAGGAACCAGAATTGCCATGGGGGAGGTCTGGACAATGCCAAGGAGAACTGAGAGAAGAGAGAGGATGAACCATTTTGTTTTGGAGATGTGATTCTCTCCAACCAGAGCATCCCTTTCAGTTACAGGTGCTGTAGTGGTCATTCTGAAAAGGGGGAAGGGAGAGAATAGTAACTGTTGAAGTTTAAAATTAACAAGTGCTATTCTGTTCTGGATCCCGCGACAAAGATTAATATCAATAGTGCTATATCAGTCTACAAAATTTGCAAGTTGCAACAGTACGATTTTTATCAAGTGTAGTGTGGTGTACAAACTACAGGGTAGATCAATTAGACAATGAAGATCAGGGTTACAATTGGCACACAAAGGATCTTTCGATACTACTACGAGGTGAGAACATTTTCATTATTTGAACGGTCTAGTGGCTCGCCTCATGGCATTAATGAGCCTGAGAATTAGTCCACCATCATCTGTAAGAATAGTAATACTTGAATTGCTTAACACTGTTTCCGTGAGCTATAAACCAAGTATGAACAATTCAAGATAATACTTATCCAAACAATTGATTTAAATCACGTTGCATTGTATCACGTGTAATAGTTAAATGAACGCAGGTGCTGGACACCTCGCTATTGTTCTCGTTCAGAGTGTCACTCATTGAGTGATGGGTGTTAGGTTCTGCAAAGTTAGGACAGCCACAATATCAGTACAACTTAGGAAACTTACAACAATGCTATCAAGGTGACAGTCTCAATCTAATAAAGTATTGCATACTCATAAGAGAGGTAATAAGGAAAGAAATGCACCCCAATTCTTTAATCATCCATTTTATTATTCTCTCCCTCTTATCCCCCCTTTCTCTCACTCTCTTTCTATCTCCCTCTCTCTCTCTCTCTTTCTCACTCTCTCTCTCTCTCTCTCTCTCTTTCTATATCCCTCCCCTATTTCCCTCTCTTTCCCTGCCCCATTTTCTCATTAAATTCCCAGGCGACAACTTCCTGAAAGAGATGCCCATAGTAACTAGTAATTGTAACTGCGTTTAGCCGAGTGCAGCAACTAGTTACTAGTTTTAACGTCTGTTAAACTAAGTAATTTATCGAACTAGCCAATGAAAAGTACCCTGATACAGTTCCCTACTAAATCAAATATTTAATATTTAGCATTAACCCACCTTGCGCTTTTAGCTCTAGCAGTTAGCCCCATTCGTTCACTGACACTGCTCTCTGTTAAATTCTGTTACTAACCTACCCCTCCTTTCTAGCTCTAGTACCATGGGATCGGAAAAGAGAAAGAAGGAGAAGAAATCAGACTCTAAAAAGAAGAAGCACAAGCATGATAGGTCAGATCGAGAGGAGAGGAAAAGTAAACGGAGACACAGGGACAGTTATTCAGGGGGAGAGGGGGGAGGTGAGGGGTCGTCTAACTTGGAAAAAGCCTCCCTAAGTGTATCTGAAACTAATGCAGTGAGAGCTAAACTGGGTCTAAAGCCCCTACAGATGGATGAGCCAGAACCCTCAAAACCAGCTGAAGAGGACAAGAATGTCATCTCTCTGAGTGTGGAGGAAACCAATAAACTCAGAGAAAAGTTGGGACTCAAACCTCTTGATGTGGGAGATAAGCCAGGTGGTGATGTACATGTTCCTGCTAAAAACATGAGGCAGATTGTAGAAACCCAGAAACTAGCAGAGAAAATGAAGGTCCTGAAGGAGAAGAGAAGGATCAAGGAGCAGATGAGCCGGGTCAAATCTCTGGGATCTTCTTCATCAGACCTCACCGACACATTGGCGTGGATCCAGAGGAACAGGGATCTAGCAACTAAAAAGGCAGCAGCAGAGGCCCAAAACAAAATGTTGGACAGTATGGATGATGAGTTTGGAGTTGGGGATCTGGTATCGAGGGAGGAGATCAGGGGGAAGAATTACACTCAACAAGATCTAAAGGATCTCACTGTGTCTCATGGTGTTGATAGTTTTAAAGAGGGGACTGTTACCATTCTAACACTACAGGATAGGGGAGTACTAGATGAGGAGGGAGATGATGGCGAGGTGTTAGAGAATGTTAACATTGCATGATAATGAGAGAGTTGCAAAGAGTAATGAGAACAAGAAAAGTAAACCTGGGTATAACCCTTATGAGGATGAATTCGATGAAGATGGTAACCCGCGGACTGGAAAATCAATGCTATCCAAGTATGATGAAGTGATAGAGGGAGAGAGGAAGAAGACGTTTAAACTTGTCTGATGTCCATAGTGGAGAGGTGATCCAACGGAAAATGCAGGAGGGATTAAAACCGAAAAACATCAGTCTTGCTATGGATAACTTCGTGAAAAACAGCACAAGAGTATTACACTCATGATGAGGTTGCGAGCTTTAAGAAACCAAGAAAGAGGAAGAGGAAGATAAGGAAAGCGAAGGATTTGGAGGCTGATGAGTTAGTTGTGAATGGGTGCGGGTGGGGAGGGTAAGGACCATGGGTCTAGGGACTCCAGGAGGCGTGCTAGAGAGGAAGGAGATGTGGTGAAGGGAGGAGAGAGGCGGATGGGGCTGGAAACATGGATATAGATATTGGTGAGTTACTGACAGCTTTGTTATTTGACCCACTATTACTCATTTTTTGACTGTTTCTTTTGTGTTAAAAACATGAAACAAGAAGTTCATCTAACACCCCACATTATTTATTTACCCCTTTCTCCAACCCCCCCCCCCCTCTCCAACCCCTCTCTCCAATCCCTCTCCAACACCTCTCTCCAACCCCTCTCTCTAACCCCTCTCTCTCTAACACCCCTCTCTCCAACCCCTCTCCCGACCCCCTGCAGATGACGAACAGCCAGAACCTCTAAAGAAGTCGAATGGTAAGAAGGGTGTTGTGAGTGAGAAGGAATTATATTCAGTGCCCCTTGAAGAAGAAGATAATGAACTTGAACAAGCTCTAGCAAGGAGTCGAAGGTGGGTAGTTATCTAGGATGTGGTAGTTTGTATACATCCTCTGTCCTCTGTAGAATGTTGTGTGACCTCCCTTTTGGTACAACATCAGATAAAATACTTTCGATATGGATCTCTCTGTTGTTTCTGTGTCTCATTCCCCTGATTCAATCCTTCTCCCCCTCCTCCAGATCTAAGCTCATGATAGCACATAAGACAGCAGTTATGGACCAAATCTCGCGTTTGCCATCTCAAAAAGAGGAAGAAGAGAGTCTTCCAGGTGCCGCAAAGTCAAGTTAGTGTTTTATGCTGCCAACTGAGATCCCAGAACTCTTGATAACTCAACCTCAACCTCAACCTCAGCCCCAACCCCAACCTCAACCTCAACCTCAACCTCAACCTCACATTTAGCCAGGTTTGTTGGTGCTGGACACTACCGCAGAGTTTGCTAAGGGTATTGGTCCAGACTAAGGAGGACGATGAGGAGGGGGAAGGATATGGAGGAGGACATGCCACAACCTGAATCACCTGACGCCATGGAAGAGACACCTCAGGGAGATTGGAAAAACTGTAGATTTTGTTACCTGCTACCTTTGGAGAGGTAGGTTTTGGATGGAATGGGTTGTATTGATCATTACTTTAATTAATTTTGTCTAAAAAGTAGGTCGAGACAGTCGGAGTAAAGGAATATTTGGCACACAATTTGTTTTTCGGTCACACTATTGCATGTTATTTGACGGAGGGCGCGAAACTTACCGTTCTCCTGATCTCGCGCAATGTTCAAACCGCGCGCGTAGCTCCCAAAAGCGCTGACAAGCGCCAAAAGTTTGACTCCAAATTCAACATCTTCTTTTCTCAGTTCCAAGATTACGACCCAAAACGTGCTGAGCAACAGGAAGTGATTGAAGCAGAACCCTCTCTCCAGCGGGGCCTCATGGGGGCTCTTCAAGTAGCCCAAAGAAAGGGGTTCCTAGAGGTTGAAAAAGGGGTCAACTCTCGAGATGTCAAGGAAGCTATCAAGGCTACCGGCTCGATTAAAGCCCGGTTTTACCAAGTAGATAATGACAGAGATGATAAGGACCAGGGTGGTTCGGGAGGGAGGAGAGGGAGAGATAGGAGGGATGATGATCGACCCATGGGAGGTTCCTACTCCTCTTTCTCAGAAAAGAAGGGATACAACCCTGATGTTAGGATAGTCTACACTGACAACCTAGGACGGGAATTAGACTCAAAAGAAGCATTCCGTCAGCTGTCGCACAAGTTCCACGGCAAGGGAAGTGGTAAGATGAAGACTGAGAAGAGGTTGAAGAAGGCTCTGGAACAGATGGCACTTAAGAAGATGGACAGTGAGGACACTCCCCTTGGTTCAGCTGCTCTACTGAGGGAGAAACAGAAGGATGCTAATGCTGCTTATGTGGTATTGAGTGGGGGTAACAGGTTACCTCAATTGGATCAAAACGCTAAACTAGTCAAAGAGATAGGGGACAATATAGACAGATATTGGGATGATAACAATGAAAAGAGGAAACAGAGAAGAGATAGGACGATATATCATGTTGTATTGACAGACAAGTTGTGACTATATACCATGTGTGTGCTGGTGTGTTGAATCCGCATACTATTTTATGATTGAAATACTTCTTCTTTCAGCTACATATGAATTATGAATTGTGTATCAATCCATGCTACCCACTACCGTGCAGAGTGAAACCCTTCTGTACAAATCAATATCCCCCGGCCCTAAAGTCTAAACTACCCCAACCATCCAACCCCCTTTCTCTCTCTATTTAGGGCACCACACTCGCCCACCTACACCCTTCAACCCCACACTAATCTCCTTTTCCCTCTCTATTTAGCCCCTCGATGTAACAGGATGTCTATATTGGTTGTAGGGGCTGGTTTCACAGGGAGTGTCCTGTGTAGAAGACTCCGATCCATCCCTGGCCTAACTGTAACTGTCTGGGAGAAGTCCCGAGGTGCAGGGGGACGACAATCAACAAAACGTGACGGTGATCATTCGTGTGATATAGGAGCACAATACCTAACATACCGACACTCAGACACAGCATTTAGACCTTATTTGGATGAACTTAGAGTCACGAACGTTGTGCAGACCCTATCAAAGGTAACAGGAGATTGTAAAAACTTGAAAAAAAGTTCAGTGTTGGACAATATTGTGTTATTATCCAGACATTTCATACCCCGGCCCCTCCTATTCTAGGGTCAGATAGTGAATGCCCCTTATTCTAGGGTCAGATAGTGAATGCCCCTTATTCTAGGGTCAGATAGTGAATGCCCCTTATTCTAGGGTCAGATAGTGAATGCCCCTTATTCTAGGATCAGATAGTGAATGCCCCTCCACCCCTAGGATCAGATAGTGAATGCCCCTGCTCGATATGACGGGGAGGATATCACACACTATGTCGCCAGGAACGGTATGAACTCAACATCTAAATATTTCATGTCCGGTACCCATGTCCATTATAGCAACAAGGTGGCACGTCTACTGAAGAAAGATAACAACCAGGTAATGACTCCCCCATAGTTAATCAGTTACGGGTTGGTGACCCCTTGGTGACAAAAGGTTTCTTACAGTGGTGCTCCGTCATATCGGCCACCCGCATCTAGACGGAGCACTACTGTTAACAAACTCAGATTTTGATGAACAATCTCAACTGATTTGTTTAGATTGAGGTGACGAACACTGACGGACGAACAGCGACGTTTGACGCGGTAGTATTCACCATTCCAGCACCCCAACTCCTTGAAATCGACATGGAGATCCCAAATGAGGTGAGACTGAGAGAGTTTAGGTGAAATGGTACTTTTATTCCAGACTTGAGACCAGATTAGTTTGCTAATACCTTAACTACTAGATCTGACTTACTAAAATGACGCCCTTCCATTCCCATTAGGAGCGGGACAAGATATCCGGTATTACATTTACCCCCCGGTTTACTCTGATGCTTGTATACGAGGACACCCCGCCATTTGATTGGACTGTAAAGTACCACGATAACAGCATAGTGAGGTGCATGGTGTGGGACAATGTCAAGAGAAACAAGGGTGAGTGGTTGTGTGTAGTTATTCTTTCAGTTCGTTAAAATTAGATAAGATCGAGAACAAAACAAGATCGACAATACATGGCAATTTCTTCTTCCCTCAGGAACAGAACCGACACTGCTAGTGCACTGCCAAGCGCTCTATGCTGTGAAGAACATCGACATCAAAACAAAAGAGGAAGCAGGAAAGGAGCTTCTAGCGGCTGTACATGAGATATACCCTGAACTTCCAGAACCGATCAAAGTGATCCCTCATTTCTGGAGGTACGGACAGGTTTATAAACCCTACCCTGGTACACCCGGGTTTATTGAGCTGGGTAGTGATCCCCTTGTGTTAGCGGGGGGAGATAGCTTCTTCGCTATGTCCAATCTACAGGCTTGTGCACGGGGTGCGGAGTTGTTGGAGGGACGGATTAGGAAGAGATTTGGTGTGCCCGTGGAGAGTGACAAATGATAACGATCATATTCATGTTGAGTAGGGGTCAACAAGAACAATTATAATTGTGAGAACATTGTTGAGTGTTACACACTGTTGTCCATTATATGACCATCTCGCACGAGTGTGAGAATGCTACCTAGCCAGCCTCATTTTTTGGAGGCGTTAATTGGAATATTTCCCTTTTTTAATAGGAGGAAGATGAAATCAAGTTCATTTGTTAAGAGTTTTTGTTCAGATTAATTTAACCCATTTCCATGCCACGAAACACGGATTATTTGAAACATTTAGAAACCGCTTTGATGTAGGTCAATTCGAGAACAACTTCCTGTGAGTATGAAAGGCGCCCGCTATGTCAGGCAGGCGCCCGCTATGTCAGGTCCATGCTCTGACAGCGCCCGCTATGATTGTGGGGAAATGTAAACTTTTAATAAATTCTCAAAGCGGTTTCTAAAAATTGAATTGTTCAAGTCAGTTTTTGGGAAAAGGATGTAATAAATTAGTTTCCATTGCTGATAAGTTAAACACAAAGAATGGTGACTGGTGACTTCCCCCGGCCCCGTAAAAAGTCATTATAAATCCCGAACAACACTTTCTCGATTTAACAAAATCCACTCCCTCCCTGCCTGATTACTAACAATTCCACAATTTCCATTTCTATACTCTGTTCCCTACATGGCCAAAACTTCACTGCACTGTCTAAACTTCACTGCATTGTCTAAACTCCCAACTTGACCCTTCGCATTGTCCTTGCCTTCGTCTTAGTACCCAGGCTCATCTGAGTCTGGTCCCCTGGAAGAAAGATGGTCCCCACGGGCTTGTGGTACGGAATAGTAATCGTGCTCCCATCTGGGTATACAAGTAGGGTTGGGTAAGTTCTGGGACTCCCCCCGAACCTCATGGCCCTATCAACCTGTCTGGATCTCACATCCTCTGGTGTCCGATCTACAAATGGGATTTGCTGAGGGTACCAAGCAGTTTTCCGGGTTTTCAGCCTAGTTCTCCCTCCATAGAACTTCCAGTCCTCGGCCTTGGAGTGTTTGATGCGATCAAAGTCGGCCGGTTGGGGGTAGTCGATGGAGGCGGAAGAGTTGGGATGGTGAATGGGTTTGAAGGATTGTTTGTGTCGGGAGGGCTGGAGGAGGAGGGTGGTTGTTCCTCCACGTAGAAGAGATATAGCTCGTAGAGTGTTAGGTACTGACATGTTAGCTAGAGTTGGAGAATAGAACATTGGTTAGACAGGGGGGGGGGGGGTAGTTATAGGGGGTTAGAAGGGGGTGGGGGTTGGTAGTTATAGGGGTGTTATCGGGATTAGAAGTTAGAAGGGGGAGGGTGGGAGTTTGAAGTCATAGGGGTGTAGTGAAACTCATTTGCTTGTATCAGTTAGTGCAGTATAAAACATGTACAAAGACAACACACCACGAATAAAAATAATCGCTCTACTTTGCAAAAAATAGTTTTCAATGTTTCATCTCTTTCCCTTGTGTAGAACAGTGTCTGGTAGCACGTACATGTTCCCAATAGCAGCCTGCAAAGAGTTGTTGTTAGTACTCAACATAGTCTAGCTAGGCAACAACAAACAAAGAGAAGGTATACATTGCTCTCTCTCTCTATGTAAAGGAGGGTTAGATCATCACAAGAGAAGGTATAGATAGTATCTATTAGATATTTGTGAGAACATTTCTAACTGTCAACAAACCGCCCTGGGTTCTGGCACACTCCATCTATTTATGAATTTGGAGAGCAAATTGTTAATTGGTGGTATAATACCACCAATTAACAAGTCATTAAATACCTGACGGTGTATCATTTGCAGTGTTTCTGAGAACTTTTTACTGTCAATATTATTGTTGGTTTTCCCAGAATTCCGGAATTCATACTGTATTCTTCTTATTGCATAGGACCTGGAGAGTTTGTGTGTTAGTCAAATGGGAAGGAGATTCAAATCTGAATATAGAAAACTGTATTCCGCTAATAATAAGCGAATAACTTCTTCAAGAAGATTATCTGAGTTCTCAAATAGACAAATCTACTAGTACAACTTTATCATGTTCTTAGAGTCGAAGTAAATATGATTGTTTTACTGATTCATTCTTTAAACAGGTCAATTCTTTCTAACTTTCTTGTGGCATGTGACGTGATTCTCACTCCCACTCTCGAAACGTGAGTCAAATGTGTCGGCAGGCAGGCGATCGAGCTAAGTCAGATCACGACAATAAGGGCGTGACGCGCAAGCACCTCTGCAAGATAGAGCCCGCGCGCTACAGAACATGGATATAAGACACAATACTCGGAAAAAAAAGAGCTGAAAATATACATTGCAGGCTACATTTGGCAGTTTGTATACCGCTGTGTATTGACACACTTTTTATAGCTACCTCATTGTGTGATCTTGGAACTGCTGTGCGGCACGAATTAGGGCTCGAAAGGCCGCCCGGGTCGTGGCTTGGGACATCCTATAGGGCGAAATGATGAGAGATTATACAGGAAATAGAAATTAACGATATGTATAGTAGACAAACGTAGACACACGCTTTGATTTAAAAATGGACGCATCTTTAAAGTGCTTCTCTGACAAAACAGCGTGTACACGGAATACACTAATACTCTCCCTCTCGCTCATTAGTATAGTGATCTGAACACAAAAATAAGCCCACATTGTACTTCTCAGGATAGATTTTCAACTGCAAAATTCGATATTCCATGCTGGAACACAGAATGCATTCAAATCCTCTTTGCCCGTATTCTATAGACTCTCCAGCAACGGAAATAAAACGTCTGAACGACACTCAAAAAATAAACTAAATTAACAGGATAGGGTGACCTACAACTATGGCTCATGCAACTATGGCTCATAGAATCTATGAGCCATAGATGCATGCAACTATGGCTCATAGATTCTATGAGCCATAGATGCATACAACTATGGCTAAAAGAAATGTGATCTGATTAGGTTCTATTAGCCATAGCTAATGAGTGTGAGAGGGACATGAGTGACACGTGAGTGACACGCGAGTGACACGTGAGTGACACGTGAGTGACAAGTGAGTGACACGTGAGTGACACGTGAGAGATCGAATCATATAATGTTGAATGAGCACAAATGTAAACGATTTACATAATAATAAATCTAATATTACATAATTAAAATTACACTATCAGTTCATCTTGGATATAATGGTAAAAGGGGTCTTTCTTTGGACAGTTCATAGAGCTTCTCACGTGAATCAGCAGCTCCTTAACACGATGTTTATTCAAATCTATGATCGGGTAGGTACTAAACAGCCGCCTTGCATTATCACTATCAGGATCCACAGTAAAAAACTCTCCAACAGGTCTGATTTTCGAGAAAGTAGTATAGGTAGGATGTTCCCAGAAATTGCCTGGCTAAAGTTTCTGATCTTTCACACTCTTCCAAAACCTCCCGGTATAATCCATGGAATCTGGGTCAAATTTTTGACGAACCCTGCATAGTGGAAGGGCAAAGGTTTCTTTTCACCAAAGTGTAGTCTAAGGGGTCCTTAATCACCAAAAAAAAGTTTACATCCCAGAAGTGGGGGATAAGGGTCGTAATTGGCTATAATTGGGTACCTGTATTTTCAGCCTGAGGCCAAAACCATGAGTACCCTTAAAATAGGAGTAGAGACAAATCTGAGGGCACTAAAGTGATCAGCGTCCTCGCATTAGTGGGGGTAGGTGCCGGAATTAAGTCTCTATCTCATCTGGTTAATTAGATAATTGGATAATTAGGTTCGCGCATAACCGTTTTTAGGCTATATGGCTATAGCCACTTAGGAATGGTTTAGAGACTTTTCACTGGTGCCATTTTGTAGGCAATGGCCAAGTTATGGGGGGTCGACGTCGGACTTTTAAGCTCTATCTCCAACCGTTTAGCCGTTATTTGGCTTTTAAGGTGCTGAAAATGACCAAAAATCGGACTTTTTACCATTTTTTGCGGTAAAAAGCCCGAAATGGCACCAGTGAAAAGTCTCTAAACCATTCCTAAGTGGCTATAGCCATATAGCCTAAAAACGGTTATGCGCGAACCTAATTATCCAATTATCTAATTAACCAGATGAGATAGAGACTTAATTCCGGCACCTACACCCACTAATGCGAGGACGCTGATCACTTTAGTGCCCTCAGATTTGTCTCTACTCCTATTTTAAGGGTACTCATGGTTTTGGCCTCAGGCTGAAAATACAGGTACCCAATTATAGCCAATTACGACCCTTATCCCCCACTTCTGGGATGTAAACTTTTTTTTGGTGATTAAGGACCCCTTAGACTACACTTTGGTGAAAAGAAACCTTTGCCCTTCCACTATGCAGGGTTCGATACCCATATTCCATGGATTAGTACTCGTTGAACGTTGTAGTGTTGTTAGTGACGTCTATAACAATTATAGCCAGTGAATCCACTAACAAATTCTAATGAGCGGGATGAATATGTGACAGTGTCACATATCCATCCCCCTCACTGACACGATTCTGGGATGCTTCATTAGCAGAGTGAAACGATACGAGATACGAAACTTATGATTCGGGGGAGCTCATTAGCAGTGTGAGACGATACGGTATGTGGAACATGATTCGGAGAAGCTTATTAAGGAGTGTTAGACGATATGAGACACGATTCGGAGACTGTTTTATCGCTCTTTCTAGTTTCTATCTATCTCTATTTCTTTTTGTCAATTATCTTGAGAACCAGATGAGATACCTAGTTTCTATCCATACTAATGCGAGGAAGCTACACACTTTGGTGCCCTTATTTTTGTCCAGCCCCGTTATTTTTAGGGGGATATGTTGTTGTTTTAGATGGAATGGTTTGAATTTGGTCTGTTTGGCAAGACTCGAAAATAAATAAAACCCAACGCATTCCATCTAAAATAACATATCCTCCTAAAAACAATGCGGCCGAGCCGATAGGCTCTCATTACCAAAAATAAGGGCACTAAACTCACCAAGTGCGTAGCGTCAGCTCGCATTATAGTAAGGGTAGGCAACTCTCAAGTCCAAGATAATTGACAAAAAGAGATAGAGATAGATAGAAAGAGCGATAAAACAGTCTCCGAATCGTATCTCATATCGTCTAACACTCCTTAATAAGCTTCTCCGAATCATGTTCCACATACCGTATCGTCTCACACTGCTAATGAGCTCCCCCGAATCATAAGTTTCGTATCTCGTATCGTTTCACTCTGCTAATGAAGCATCCCAGAATCGTGTCAGTGAGGGGGATGAATATGTGACACGGTCACATATTCATCCCGCTCATTAGAATTTGTTAGTGGATTCACTGGCTATAATTGTTATAGACGTCACTAACAACACTACAACGTTCAACGAGTACCGGGAGGTTTTGGGAGAGTGTGAAAGATCAGAAACTTTAGCCAGGCAATTTCTGGGAACATCCTACCTATACTACTTTCTCGAAAATCAAACCTGTTGGAGAGTTTTTTTACTGTGGATCCTGATAGTGATAATGCAAGGCGGCTGTTTAGTACCTACCAGATCACAGATCTGAATAAACAGCTGCTGATTCACGTGAAAAGCTCTATGAACTGTCCAAAGAAGGACCCCTTTTACCATTATATCCAAGATGAACTGATAGTGTAATTTTAATTATGTAATATTAGATTTATTATTATGTAAATCGTTTACATTTGTGCTCATTCAATATGATATGATTCGATCTCTCACGTGCCACTCACGTGTCACTCACGTGTCACTCACGTCCCTCTCACTCTCACTAGCTTTGGCTCATAGAACCTAATCAGATCACATTTCTATGAGCCATAGTTGTATGCATCTATGGCTCATAGAGTCTATGAGCCATAGTTGCATGCATCTATGGCTCATAGATTCTATGAGCCATAGTTGCATGAGCCATAGTTGTAGGTAATCAAAAACTACACAAACATTTGTAACAGAACCCTCTCAACCTTATCCAGAGCATCCTACCCTTGAAACAGGGCAGGGTACTTTGTATAGAGCTGTCCGAGCACAGAACACAAGGTGAAAATACCATATTGAAATGGCTGACCAAGATTGTACATGGTTATGTTAAAAATGGTGGTGTATTTTCCCTATAATCTTCACTCTTCAAAGAGGGTTGAAGGTACCCCTCAACCCCCCTTTGAATTTTCACTCTGCCAAAAAATTACATGGAAACTTCTTTCGAATGTATATGATTTAGAAACGGATAAAGTATCTTGAGAAATCAACGCGGGTAAGGTAGATAGAAACGGCTAATATATATACATCAATCAAACAAATTTTAAGCTCCAGCCTTAGCTGACTCTTAGCCTCTGGTCGAACCCAGGATCAAGATTATGACGCTGAAAAATGGCGCAACGTTTTAGGTAAATAATATTTTCCACTCAAATCAGATTTCCTCTGAGCAAGGAAACCTGAAGTATCTTTCAGGAAGGAGACAAATTTCACACAAAAACAAACGTAAAGCCAGAGGGAGCGGGGGGGGGGGGGGTTTCGAGAGGGTCACTATTGGGAGTTACATCACATGTTGTGATATAAGGACACTTTTTGACCCTCGGACCCCCTGGCTTTCCGCTTTATAACCGCACACTTAAACGTTCAAACTCAGCTTAATAACACGACACAAAGTTATAACAACAGCAGTCCAGACCCTGTAGGATAGTTTGGGAGAGCACTTTCCAGTGAATGAAATGGGGGGATCTCTCCAAACTCGTTCCTGAAATTCGCAGCTCTTTTTTGAGTATTGCAAAGGAGGGTCTGGTGCAGATAGATAAACGTGTTGTTGCTGCAGTAAATGATAGGGGCCTCGAGGTTTTACAGTCGGACCCTGGTTTACCGGGCGGGGAAAATCAGGGCCCCCGACTGTAAAATCAAGGCACCTAAAACTATACTGTTTTCTTCGTTATTTGTGTACGATACCAAACCGTTCTAATTCGTCTCCTGCGTTACGGAGGAAACTTATGTAGCTTTCTATTAGCCAGGGATACTTAGCTTTCGAATAGCTATGCAAACTTAGCATTATAGAGTCTACATTTTCAACACTACAATTTCATGTAGCAAACAGCTATCTTCCAGATCTTTCCTGGAACTGAACTAGTAGGGGACACTAGCTTGTGGAGGTACCATTTTGCTCCATGCGTACTTGTAATTGCATACGGTACTGTCCCCTACCAGACAACTTCTCTTGTAACATCCAATTCTCGCACTACCAGCTCGGTATATTTGTAGGTACAATATATATTTCACAACACAGTCACTGCGCTGGCAAGCGCAAAGGTTGCCATTCCCCCTCCCCCCAAAAGCGCCGCCAGAAACGCAGTTATACGTTTTATGGGTGTTTTGCCTGAAAAATCGGATTTCGAAAGGTTATAGCGTCGCTCCCATTCATCCGATTGACTTGAAATTTGGAATGTATACCCGGCTTGGGGTATTTTACTTAAGTTTAAAATTTCAAGTCTCTATCTCATATGGGACGGAAGTTACAGACTGGTCCCATTTGCTGAAGATTCAGTGTAACAGACCGTGCGCGCGCATAGGATAGACGCTTTTTATAAACCATATTCACGCCAAACGAAAAGAGATAGCAATTTCTCGTTTTCACAGCTGGTAGATCTACTGGATGTGTGTGTATTAGTTGAGGTGGGGTCCCTTTTCATCGCCAGGAACGTCCTACAGAACGTCTTAAAGTCGTAATTTTTCAGACTCTGACCAAAATTCTTTGAGCTCAATTTACACCCTGAAGACGGATTCTAATCGAAAAACGAAGACTATATCAAGGAAAGAGAATTGTCTGAACTTTCAGAAGCGATAGTGCGAATTATCAAAACTAGACGTATAAGGGTCTTAAAACGCGTCTAAAGTTTTATGACTGTTTAAATACAGATATGACGATATGGGTTTTTTCGCCATAGCGGACTCAAATCTCACCCAATCGATCTCAAACTTGGTCAATATCTTCATCTAGGTAATCCCGATGATATTACGTAATTATAATGACGTCATAACGTCGTGACGTCGCGTTATGACGTCAAAATGACGTCAAAAATGAAAATTTTTCAACTTTCCGATTCCATCCTCTCCGTACTTTTTCTACTACATCTAAATGGATAAAAAAATCCCAAAAATGATGCAAATTATACCAAAACTAATTGAAATTAGTAGGCCAGAAAGGTTGCCCTATGATTTGAGCTACCTTTGGCACCAGTAAATTCCCTTTTGAAGCTAAACGAAGCATCTGTACCCTGTCTGTACCCCATGAAAGTTACGGTGGCAAAGGTAGCTCAAATCATAGGGCAACCTTTCCGGCCTACTAATTTCAATTAGTTTTGGTATAATCTGTAACACACACATTTCATGATATTCCAATCTTCTGACTCGGTGCAGTAGTAGCACACAATACACATTTCATGACGTATATTCTGATTATTCGATTGGTTCCACTTTTGGTTCCACTTTTGGTTTAATAAGGTCGAGATCTAGTAGACCGTGGGGCAGGAAGGAGGTGGAAGGCCCCACTGGGGAGGTGGATGTGCTGGGAGAGGACATGTGAAACTCCCCGGGAACAATGGGAGGTGTAGTTGTGTCCCTAGAATCAGGTCTCACAAAGGATGGAAACAGCGCTATCCAGAAGTCACTGGTACACAAAAAGCGAATATTGTCATCTATCTGCTGCTTAGTGAAACTAGAGAAGGCAAAGGGCCAGTTGTAAGTAACTAACTTGGTGTTACCTGCCTCGTCAGTGTGTACAAACACCTTGGATATCACAAACAGGATGGATTTATCAGCACACATTAGCCTGGAAACGTGGTGACTGTAACCGTTCTTTTTTACAAAACACGTTGATTTCTCTATCTCTGCCAGATTTAGTAAGTCCTCTGTTAGAACGTGTTCAGTGGCGCTCTGAGTGAATGATGGGTACCCAAGGAGGTTGTCAAGGAGGATGTTCCGCGGTCCGAGAAATGTGAAATCAGAATCGAGGATGGTTTCGTTAACTTTGAATGGATCGATTGGGTTGCTGTACATGTGACTACATATCTCTGCGTAACCAAGGTAGAGCTGCCGATCTGATGAGGGGCGGGTTGTTAGTTGGGGAGGGAGAGAGGTAGTTTAGTAGGGGATCGGGGAAGGGAGAGAGGTGTCTTGATAGCTATGGGGAATAATATAAGGAAAGATGTTTTATTTATAGTAGGGAGAGATATGTTTTAATAGGGAGAGGGGGTAGTTTAGATGAGAATGAAGGAAGGGAGACTCGGGAGAGGGGTGTCTTAGAAGGCACACGAAGTATAGATCTGTGATAGAAGGATATCAAGCTTGACCACGTAGTATTAGTGGGAGGTATTTTGTGAAGCTGGGGGAAGAAATTCTTCGGTTATTCTTCTGAAGAATAACCGATTATCCAATCAATCAATCAATCAATCAAAGCTACCACGGTGGGTAGTGGCACTGAGCCGCAATAAAATATATAATATTAACGAAAACTGAACCACACGGACCAAACTAAGTGGAGATTCGGGACGGTGTAACACAGCCAGATGCTCGAAGACAAGGAGTCTTATGTGTGCATACAACCATGGTACACCATCCCGTTACCCACCATGTCCTTACAAACAAATGCAGCGGAAAGAAAATAGGCAATACATGATATAGAAAAAGAGATTTCTCCGATCAGGTAAAACGTATTTTAGAGATAGACTTGCAACTAGCAAGACATTAATAAAAAGTGAAAGAACATCTTTTTTAGTTCAACAGAATCCTACCTCCCTCTAGTTGGTGTATTTTCCCATAAAAGCTAAACGGTTCCAGACTCTTGCACCCAGTTTTGTAGTTGTGCATGAAACACAGCACGTACTGGTTCCGTTCTAAGAAGATCTTCTGCAGAACCTTCTCTCCCATGGCAATGATTTTACCTGGGCAATGAAGTAATGTTACTAGTTATACAGTGGAAAGAGAGAGGGAGAGAGGGAGAGAATTATAGAGGGTAAATTCATCAGCAAAATCAACTCTCAGTGCCATATTTTTTATTAAATAGAGAAACTGTCAGATAGCTTGTCAACATAGCACGTCAGTAAATAGTAATCACTGTCATACTAATAGTAATATAGTAACTAAAGCTCCCCAACACTAAATGACTCACTGATATGTTCCCCGATAACATCCTCTTTATGACCGAGTGCCGTCAGGAAGTTAGGAGAGGTATACACTATCGTCCCTGGTTGTTTATCCCCAGTCCAACGCTGTTTCGTGCCATCAAGATCTTGTTTAGATCGTCCGATGAGAGAGACATTTCCTGAAAAGAGAGAGAGAGAGAGATTTAAGATAGGAAAGAGAACGCATAAAAGAGGCGGAGAACCAAAAAAAAGAGAGATCGGATCCCTTTCCCCCTTTTCCTTTTCTCTTTCCCTTCCTCGCTTCTCTCTCCCCCCTTTTCCCCCTCTCTCCCGTCTCTCCCCTCCTCCTCTCCCCCTCCTCCCTCTCCTCTCTCTCTCTCCTCTCTCCTTCTTCGCTCCCCCCTCCTTTCCTCCTCCCTCTCTCTCTCTCTTTCTCTCTCTCTCTTCTTCTCTCCTCTCCCTCTCTCTCTCTCTCTCCCTCCCCCCCTCTTTTCCTTCTCTCTCCCTCTCTCTCTCGCCCCCCCCCCCCTTTTTCTTTCCTTTTTTTTTTTTTTTTCCTTTCTCGTTTCCAATTTTCCGTTTTTCTTGGCATAATTTTCAAAACCCCATTTAAATTTTTTAACCCAAAAACTCTCCAAATATCAACTACGGTGGCCCCAAAACAGGCGCTGCAAAACATACTCTGAACATATTCAAAAAGACCATCTGCTTTTATTTGTCCCGTATTGTGTGTTTGTATCTCGCAGTGTGTCGTTTAATATTTTTGTCTTTCCCGCATTTTTGTTTTAAATGTTTGTCCCCTGGCCCCTTCACCCTTTTTCATACTGCTCATTATTTTTTGGGACCCCCCCCGATCTATTCCTTTTGTCTTTTCTTATCC
Source organism: Hormiphora californensis (assembly GCA_020137815.1). Classification (NCBI taxonomy): domain Eukaryota; kingdom Metazoa; phylum Ctenophora; class Tentaculata; order Cydippida; family Pleurobrachiidae; genus Hormiphora; species Hormiphora californensis. Next base: position 7,619,805 of record CM035357.1, read on the forward strand.
TATATAAGTATCACACTTGTACACATTCTCTCAATTAAACTATATTTACGTTAACGTACCACATATACATATATTTTCTTCCCTCGCTATACATTTTCCTAGCAAACCCCATTTTGTTCCAGACCCCCCCCTCGTCTCATGTCTCACCCATCGCACTGCAATAAAGACGAAGTAGGGCCGGCCCAGTGGAGAGGAATGAGGAGAGGAAAACAGTTTTCGCCGCTGCACTGACATACTATTGCTGGTTGGGCAATACAGGAAGCCTGAGAGGGGGTTAAGGGGGATGTTGGGTAGAAAATAGGGAAAATAAGTGCTTCTTGAGTCTAAAACAGAAATATAATAAGTGGTGATTGCCTGACATCACTAGGGAGAGTATTCCCAGTAGGAAAAGGAACGATAAAAGAAACTGTTACGAAACAGAACTGGTAGCTCTAATGAACAACATAAAGTAGTGAAGTCGGTGTTATCAATGATGTCCCTGTTAGATCTAGTGGATAAGCCACATCAAGAGGTGACTTAATGTAGAGGTAACTAGGAGAGTGACTGGGACTAGACCAGTCATAACCTTGTAAAGAAGCTTCATATCATTACACTTGAATTGAAGGTGAATAGGGAGGATGTTAAAGTGAGAGTGGACCGGATCAGAATTGGACAAGTTTGTTGTAGGTAGTAGAGAATAGCTCTCTGAGCATTTTGCCTTTTTGCCGCTCAAAATCGCCCCCCCCATCACTGAGATATTTTTGTTATGTTGGGAGAATTCTGCTGGATCAGTATTTATCAAACAGGATAGAAACAATCCTTGTTTTTTACTAACACATTCTTTAAATTTTATATGCTGGCTTGCATTGCCCTGCTTCTGTGCATGGACATGTCAACCTCACTGCTTATATTCAGAATGTGTTAGTAAAACACTACGATTGTTTCTATTCTGTTTATACATACTGATTAAACAGGATTTCTCCCCAACATAACAAAAATATCTCAGTGAGGGTGGTGTTTTGAGCGGCAAAAACGCAAAATGCTCAGAAAGCTAATCTCTACTACCTACAACAAACTTGTCCAATTCTGATTCGGTCCACTCTCACTTTAAGAGTAGAGAGGTGGCTGAGGTAAACCTCATTGCTCCAGCTAGTGAGGTGAGAGACACAATGTATCCACTTGATTGCTCTCTTCTTGGGCAGCCTCAAGGCAGTCAAGAACTCCCACATGTGAGGGGCCCAGACCGATGAGCAATGCTCCAAAAGAGATCGAACCAAAGTCAGATAAAGAACACACGGCGCTGGTGAGGGTTCTTGACAAGTGGGTGGTTCTACTGGACAAGGTTGAATCTATCAGTAAATCTATCGAGAATGTAATCAGTGTGATTATTCCAAGTGAGATGGTTATTGACAATAACACCCAGATCTCTCTGAACAGTGACATTATCCAGACAGTATCACCTAGAACATAGGATTGTAGGAAACAGGGAGCTCGCCCCCATGTAGCCTCACACCTAGATGAACTGGTAAAATTACTTTGCACTTACTAGGATGAAACTTCATCTTGTTAATGTTAAGGTTGTCAACAGAGATTTGCATGTCAGTGTGATCTTGCATACCATTGATCCTAGACCAAAGTTTCAGATCATCAGCATACAAGGCGATCTTACACTCACCACTCACACACTCAGTGATATCATTAATGAATAGTATGAAGAGGAGGGGACCTAAAATGCTGCCCTGGGGAACTCCCGAAAGAACGCTGAGGTTAGATGAAATCTTCCCGCCTATCACAACTCTCTGAGATCGACCAATAAGATAGTTTTCGGATAAACGACAGCATCTTACCATTATCCCAAATTTAGTTGAAGTTTAGAAAGGAGTAAGTCATTGATTAACGCTGTCAAACGCTTTGGAGAAATCAAATAGAATCAGGTCAGAGGTGCGCTTGTCGTTATCATTCAAGCTAGGTCATCATAGACAGATATCAGCTGGGTGAGACAATTCTACCAGGTAAAAACCCATGCTGTCTGCTATCTATCATGTCATAGCAATGGTCCAACAAACGGCTGGTGACAATTCTCTCATAAACTTTGCTAGCAATGCAGGTCAGTGAATTGGACGGTAGTTCCTGACATCCCTCTTGTCACCCGACTTGTGAACAGGGACAAACATTGGCTGTCTTCCAGATTGCTGGTAGACCACCGCCACTGTACGCCTGTTCAAGAGGAGGACAGAGGAAAAGCCAGGGACCCCGCACATCTCTTGAATACAATGTTGGATGTTATCAGGTCCTGGACCTTTGCGGGCATTAATTTTTAGAGAGAAACTTGATAAACAGAGCTAGCAGAGAAATCACATTCAATGGAACTGTCATGTACTATCAGTGTCAATGTCATATGTGCTAGCTTCAGAAAAATTAGAGGCAAATTGGTTCATTGAAAGATCAGCTTGTTCCTCCAAAACTGACCTGAACACCGTCCCATTGTTGACAGTGGGGGGTATCCTGGTAGACTTGGAGGTTACTTTTACTTGCCTCCAAAATTTCCTACTTACTACATCATGATCATCAACATCACAGTAAAGTCTCGCACTAGATTCACACACGTTTTTAAATGCTTTCTCGCGGCTTTGAAGTTATCCAAGTCAGTCTCAGAACTAGAGTTCTTCCAACGTTTTCTTAGATTTTCCTTCCTAACCCTTGCACTCTCACACTCGTGATTATACCAGATGGGAGAAGGATGGGTTTGACAGATTTGATAGGAATGTACTTATCATGAGGGTGGTGACAATGATGTTGAATCTGTTAACGTTGTAATCTATGTCGCCCGAGAATTCAGTAACCCAGTCAATAAAGCTCAGGTCAGAATTAAAGGACTCTAGTCCCCCTTATCATAGATACTATGTTTCTCCGCGCCTGGCGAATGGGACCTACATCGACATCAATCAAAATAGAAATAGGAAGTGGTCACTATAGCACAGCTATGTTGGTCTAGAATGTCGATATCTGTCACACACGCAGGGTCGTTGGTAAAACATAGATCTAGAGTTCGGCCCTTGCTGTGTGTGGAGGAGTTAATATAAGTTGAGAATGACCTAGGTCATCTAGAAGATAAGATAGAAATAACTCCTCCACACGATTGCGTGGCTGAGAGGCCGGCCAGTTGACATGAGAAAAGTTAAAATCGCCGATAAGGACGTGTTTGGATATGTTCCTAGCTGAGAATAAGCAATCAAAATGCTGCTTGAATTCAGCAAAGTTATCATCTCCAAGCGTCCCCACCCGGTAGAAAGTTGAAAAACAGAGCTTCTTCCCGTTAAGAAGAGAGAAAAATGGTTGAAGCTCTGCTTTAACGTTCGGTTTAGAGAATTTGAAACTAGAAATAGAAATGTTTTCCCGGTGTGCAATGAGGACACCACCCTCCATTCTCCCTAAATCTAGTGGGATTTGAGGGATCACGGGGGTGGGTGTGCCCAGAGCGATCTAATCTGAAGACTTTATATTTGGTGGGAAAGATAAGTTCGAACTAATCTGGGTTTCAGCCAAGTTTCGTTCAGAATTATGAATCAGCAGAATTACCATACACAAAATCCTGGATCTCGAAAACTTTGGTATATTCAGGGAGGGGAGACCGAGTCTAGATGACCTGGACTCACCACCCCTGAACATTGTTATAAATCACTTTGAGGCCACGAGGTCCAGGGTTAAGTATAGAGCAATTGCAGATAACCAAAAGTAAGATATTAGGTTGGAGAGAGATATAGGGGTAGGGGAATGGTAGTAGAACTAACCTGTGCCCAATAGAACCAGCAACAACAGCAGCAAACGCAGCAGAACCTCCTCCGTCTCCTCATCTCCTCCTCACATGAGTCAACCCAAACAAAATTCATGTCATGCAATGGTGGGAGAGGGATAACAGGTGTTAGTAAGGCAAAATAACTAATAATTGACCAAGTTAAGTTAAACATGTCAAATGTCAATTATACAAATAAGCTAGAAAATGAAAGGGGTAAAATCTAAGATGAAAATAAATAGGTTACAGAAGTAGCACAGAACAATCTGGAACACATTCCATTCCTCCACTCACAACAGAAAATGTGAGACAGAGAGGGAAAGAAATAGAACAAATTGTGCGTAGTAAAACTAGTTCTGTTCTTGTTACAATCCTCTGTTTCTTAGTACATTTTTGATAAATTTGTCTTTACCATCATCCTTCTTTACACACACAGTAAACAAGCGGTGACCCGAAAAGGCCACCCATTTGACACAAGCTAAATCTTCTAAGTCCTTCTTCCTCCGTCTGAGTCCCTCGGACAAGCGGTGGAAAAGAATCACCTCGTGGTCAGTCTTCAGCTTGCTGCGGCTGTCCTTCCTCATCAACGTGTCTTTCCTAGAAGCTCTCGTCAGAACACGGTGATATCGGCCAGCTGAATCAGGCTTCTAGTCTTCCCATTGCGTGTGGGCAATTCCTCACTTGTCTGGTGATGGTGGGGTCTGACTTCTTGAGCATGTCCACAAGATTGTTCTCGAGAGAATCAGGTGTTTCAGAATCATCCTCCGGAAGACCTGCCACAAAAATTCAGAATCATCCTCCGGAAGACCTGCCACAAATAATATGGCTAAATCTATTCTCAAAATTCTTCTGAAGTAGTTTCCACTTCCCCATGACCGGCACCATGACTCATACCCTTTTGACATCTCTCTCTCTCTCCCCTTCCCATCTCATC